>BQNB010017096.1:0-70518 GCA_026074375.1 Tanacetum coccineum | reverse complement strand
CGTAAAATACGTCGGGGCAGTTTTAGGAATGGTTTCGTCCTCGTTAATGATATATATTCTGTTGTCATTTTCCATGCATCTGATATGCGATCTAGACGTGACCATGGAGGCTAGCTCGGATAATATATATGTGGACGAAGAAGACATGATAGAATGATAATTGTTCAATGTTTCAAAACAAAATCAGTCACGTTAGGTTATGGAATAATTGAGATCTAGTCGTCGGGTTGTGTGGAAGAAATTTATAAGTTGTCAGGTTGTGGAAGGAAATTGAGATTTTTTTTTCTTTCTGAAATGATAAATTATATTAAACTCCAAACGTACAACATTTGAAGTACGCCCAATTCGGTACTACGACACATCCGTAGTTATCAATTTACCAATGACGAAGACATGATAGTTACATTTTCTATCCCAATGAAAACTATTACTATTACTATTACTAATATATTTGTTTGTCTAAATATTTTTTCTCACAAAAGCTACAGTGATACCTCACATAGCTGCAGTAACATAATATAATAACAATTTAAATACTATATTTTAATGAAGTTGTAGTTATATGAAGGGTAAATGCCATTTATTACCAACTTACTTTTTTATTTGTATCGTAATGACCAACTTACTTTTTTTTGTACACATTACACCAACAAACTTGTTTGTTTTGTGATAATGTTACCCATATGACCGGCTAAATTTCCACATCATTAATTTAATTTTTTTTTCCAAATGTGCTAATACACTCCACCTTGGCACTTAGGGTAAAGGTCATTTATTACCAACCTATTTTTTCATTTGTACCGTAATGACCAACTTACTTTTTTTCCTACTTATTACACCCACGTATATTCAAATATTGTTCGACATCATCAATATGACCATAAAATGACTATATTACCCTTGTCTTCTTTAACACATTTACAATCATAATTTTTTTAAATCTTAATTTTTTAAAAAGTACTTTAACAAAAAATATTTTTTTAAAGAAATTTTTTTAAATCATAATTTTTTAATAGTACGAATTTAAAAAAAAATTATTTAAAAAAAATTACTTTTTAAAAAATTTCGTTACTGTAGCAAACGGCCCACAGTCAAAACGACTGCGTTTTTGTAGTAATTTTTTTATATGGCTTATGTGTTGGGCCTCATGTTTAAAGTGTTGCTTTTTTTTTGCTATATGGGTTTTTTTTTAATATAATGGGTTGTACGTTTGTGACCATATCGGTTATTTGAATATATGTACGAAAAAAAATATTGGTGATGTCAAACAAAATTTGAAAATAAATTGGTGTAATGTGTACAAAAAAAAGTAAGTTGATCATTACGGTACAAATGAGAAAGTAAGTTGGTAATAAACGGCCTTTACCCTTATATGAACAGTATTTCCTTACTTTTTAATCCTGTGGATCCACCAACATATGTGAAAGATTATGCATACTTTTTGTTTACTTATAAAATTGAGCTTACGTATAAATGAATATTTACTTGAAAACGAAAGGTCAAATATGTGGACATCCTCCTATTAAACCTTTTGTAAAGAGTCAGTTTCTTATGTATTATTAGCTGTGCAATTAGCTAATCATGGTTTTGGTTTGACATTTGTTGTAAAAAAAAAATAGATATAAGTGGGTTTGGATAAGGGGGTGTTTGTTTCGGCGTATATAGTTGGCTTATGGCTTATTTGTTTTCGTGCTTATGAATCATAAGCTCAATTTTTGTAACTTATTTTGAAACTTTTCGCCTTTTATAAGTTTATTATGTCATAATGAACCTACATAAGCCTAAAAGCTTTAATATAAGCCACACAAAGTGAGCTTATAAAACATGAACCCAAAACCAAATAAGTCATAACCCAGTAATATAAGCCGAAACAAACACCCCCTAATAATTGGCAGACGAATGAGCAATTGTTAGGATGCGGTTTTTAAAAAGCCAAAACAAGCACCCCTTAAAAATTGGTGGACGAATGACTACTTTTGGGGGTTTACCGATTCTAAAATTTGATTGTGGCTTGAGTCCTTAACTGAAAAAGATGGAGACAATTTGTTTTTATTAGGTTTAGGTGGTCCAGATTTAAAAGATAAGTGATTATTGGTATTGATTTCTTGCCAAAATTTATGTTTAAGGGTTGTGATCGTGACTAACTAAATCCTTATATGTGATGCAATTGGGTATTGATTTCTTGCAAAAATTTGTGTTTAGGGGTTGTGATCGTGACTAACTAAATCCTTATATGTGATGCAATTGTCGTAAAATGGTCGGATTTAAAGTTGTAGACTGATCCAATAACTTAAACAATGTTAGAAGTAAACTTATGTCTATTTCGTCATTTGGTACAAGAAAAGGTTATCTTCTCAATTGACATTGTTTAGCATTATAACAGGTTTTATAAATTAAACACAGAATAGATCACTGTTTGCCCATATAGTTTAGAGTCAATTTTGTGTCCATATATGTTATTTTCATACCCTGCATATTTACAGAACTGCATAAGTCTTCAAATGGGTATATATCTAACTTCTATAAATTTCATGTTATAGACACAATGACACAGAACTGCATCTCTGACTTAAAGCCTGAAGCACGAAACAAAGTGTTGGAAGCGAAGGTTTATCGAAAATGGATCAACCGCTGACTACTGCTGCATTTTGATAGATCGTGAGGTATGTTTTATGTCCTGCAATTCCTATCTTCATATAGAATAGAACATTATCTCTAAACGTTATCCACTATCCACAGGCTAATGCAATCCAAGCAAACATGGGCACCTATGACATCCCTTACTTCAGCTTGCTTCTTCAAGATGGTGCCGTATACTGAATAACCAATTTCATATGCATAAATAGCAACTTTCAACAAACATTGGAAACCGAAACCACTTTAAAATTTGGAAAAACACTTAGTTTGAGAGCATATCAGCCAAAGAATTTCCAAAGTACTACTTTAACTACGTGTCATACAATCAGCTTCACTACAAAATGCAAAGAAAGGACAAACCAAGTTATGAAAAACAACCAACACTCACAGGTACTTAGCAATTTTATTTTTCCCTACTTTATTTTGTACACCTTTACACGTTCATGTGTACCTGATACTAAAAAATGGTATCTAATGACAGACTACATTGGATGCCTCACACGAGTAGGCAATGTGAGAGAATTTGGAAGTGCCAACACAAGCTAGAAAGTTGTCAGAAAATTGTATATTCAGAATCTCAAGTAAGTTCCTAAAAAACTCAAAATAAAATAAACAAAAACACTAAAACAAACTACATACAACCTCTCTTGATTGTTTAAAACTAATCACCACAACAATGGCAATGTAGTAGACTAACACTCTGGGATGACATGACAAGGAACTTCAATAAAAACGAATACGATGCAATGGAAAAACCTGTTATCATCGCAGTCAGTTCGTGCCGGGTTACAACGTATGGTGGTACTCATTCAAATCTAAAAATATTCATGTCGTCTCTTCTACCTATTTAAACATACATTTTCTAAGAATCTTCAGCTTGGGAGTATATGGTGACAAACGGAGTATGAGCGCGGGTTAAATAGGTCTACATCTATTGTCGGTGCATCTTAATGCATTCAACCTCTTTTTTTAGGCACCCACACGGTTACAACTACGTTTTTGGTACCATTTTCATACTCGCCTGAGCCTTCTTTAGGTAAAAAAAGGTAACTTGAGTTGTACTTCACGTTGAAGGATATTACAAGGATCATGAGGCGGGTTTACGGAATTGGAGGTGTTGTTTACTTATTCAACCTGTTTTAAAGTAATTTTTTATTAAGAGTGATTTGCTAATTGTCTGAAACTTCTATGTGCGTTTAGGTCAGTTCGTACCTTGGCGGGGCATCCACGTGATTGCAGCCATGTCAGGTTTTCTGTGCCGCCATCATACTCGCAGGTTTGCAGCGTTCACTTTGTACCCAAGTTTAGTTTGCTAATTATATTTTAGAGAAAATCTTTTTTCTTGGTATAATGATTATAACTTATATGTGTTGTATTTGATTTCAGTCACGTTATGCTGTTGAACTTGAGTTGCAAGTTTTAGTAAAAAAAATTTACCTACGTTCTATCGGATAAAGCTACTTCATCTCCGCACAGCAAATTCAAGGTAATCAAAGCACTTATTCTCCTATTAGATGTAATATATGCAGTGTTCTGCTCTTTAACAACCATTTATCTACATAACTAGAATGAAGGACGTCTAAATATATGATATAGGCTACCTGAAGAGTTTATAGGGAATTATTTTTGTTATGTTCTAAAGTTTGCTTTTGGGAATTGTACCTCGCGTGGTAATTATATATATACATGTTATGCAGGGCAATAAAAGGTAAGGAAATTGTGTGCACAGGATTCAAATCCGACTTCCTTATGTTTGAAATGGTAATATTTTACGTCTTTATGTTCTTGCAAATTCCTTTTTTGTAAAAGCTATTAGTTATTTAGATAGGTATGTGTTTATTGCGTTGTTCTAGAAGGAATAAGCACTTAAGAATATGCATCTGATATCAAATACTAAGTGAATAATGAATCAAGTACTTTAGAGTAGGCAAAACGAGAGTGATATTAACTCAGGTGTTTGGGATTGCTTTTCTGCTCCTTTTTCTATATATAAGTTCACATCAAAGAGAATAGAATTTTACTTTTGTTTACTGCAACTTTTTTTAGGGTCCACATCTTATATCGCCAACAGGACCCGATCTCGGAAGTATTTGAAAAGAGGGTATTGTGTTTGGAGGATATCATTAGGACCTTAACTTTCTAACAATTTTCCATAGAAATAAATTCCCTGGCTTATACATTGAGGTAAGAAACAGAAAAAAAGATGAAGCGAAGGTTCCAGAGTGGTATCTACTTATTTGATATGGAAAACAGGTAAAAAAGGTTGTTAAGTAACACAATTAGGCAGAATACACATGTTTACTTAACTGGATACACCTTTAGGAGCTAAATTTGTATGGTGTTATAGGATTTAAGCAAAATTAAGGCGTTAACAAATCATTAATTCCAGTATGTTAGATTCTAGGGGTGTTTGGCTCAGGTCATTTGCATACAATTACCGACTTTTTTTGGCCCAAAAAAGGACTTTTATGAACTCAATTAGTTAAAGAAGCCAAGACGAGTTCTTTTTAGAGGCATCGTATATGTACTGATCTACCCCCTAAAACATGCTTCTGATACACATGTTGGAAAATTTTAGTGGAAAATGTGTTTTCACTAACTTTGGACATAGATAATTATTAGTAAATATAATTATTAAATGTAAGGCCAGGTCGAGCCAGTATATGTCCAAAACAGAGTTAGTGTGAATGAGATATCGAGTCTCAAAGAAGGAAAGTTGGAATGGAGGAAAATGGTTAAATGTCAGTTACGAGCTCGTTTGGTAACTGCAAATTAATGTGTCCTTAATTGACAATTGAATTGGCTGTTATTATTTGTTTCAAAGGTTTATAACTGTAAATTAATGGGTCATTAATTGACAATTTAATTGGCGGTTATTATTTGACTCAAAGGTTTATAACAGAAAATTAATGAATCATTATTAAGGCATTAATTGACATTGATTGCACCATTACACCATATGCATATGAATGTGTATAAATAGATGGCAATCTCAACTATTCCAATATACGACCACAACAACAAGAAAAAACACACAAGAGAGAAAATCTCCATTAACAAGTTTTCCAACACTCTTGTCGATCAGAAGTACTCTGTTTTTCGTGATATTTCAGGCAAGTATGTCAGGTCCGGCTGTACAACAGCTTTGAACGTTGTACCCTGGGAAACAGACGGCGAATCTGTTTTAAGGGAAGCGTGTCTAACACGTGCCTCGTTCCATGACCTTTTACTGTTTTCTTATTTATCGTTCATAGTGTCTGTCTTCTGCTTCTACCCTATTCGGTATGTTTTCTTTTATGTTATTTATTTTCTGTTAATTATTTATTAATTGAAATCTGATTTATTTTAATTAAAAGTGTACATGTTTCCCTACAATCTTAAAACAGATTCGGTGTAAACCGAATTAAAAACACTTTTGATAAATCAGATTAATATTATTAACAGATTTTATAAACTGTTTTCTGTCGAAACCAAGATTGAGTTTCTTTAGAAATCAGTTTTAATTAAACAGATTTTGAATTACAGATCTATAACGATTTTAAAAACAGTTGTTTAGATTAATTTATTTTGAAACCAAGATTGGGTTTCTATCAAATTGATCTATTTTGATCCAGTTGATTCATCGAAACCAAGCTTGAGTTTCTTTGATTTGGATTTAGTACAAGTTTATATAAACCAAGTCGAGTTTATTAGATATCAAGATTATTTTAACAGTTCTAAACTGTTCGTGTTTAAACACAAGTGTGAGCTTTGAGAATCTTCTGAATGTAATTGGTGCGCAAATTACTAACATGGTTGCAAATCATGACAAATATCGATTCATTGAAACCAAGATTGAGTTTCTTTGAAGCAGATCCGATACAAGGTTATAGAAATCAATATTGAATTTCTTGGATACCGGATTATTACAGTTTATTTAATTGTTTGTGTTTGATCTTTCACGATTGTGACTACTCCTGTAAACGTAACTGGTGCGCAAGTTACCAACACAGTTGCTAATCATGCTGAAAAACCAGAAAAATTCAATGGGCAGAATTTTAAGAGGTGGCAACAGAAGATGTTCTTCCATCTCGGAACTTTGAACCTTGCGTGGTTCTTAAATGAGACTGCACCTCAGGTGAAACCTCCTAAGGAAGGTCAAACCCCCTAATGCACAGGTTGTGCAAGATGTGGAAGCATGGAAACATTCAGACTTCTTGTGTCACAACTATGTTCTGAATGGTCTGGTGGGCTCTTTGTACAACGTGTATTGCAAAACCACGACTGCCAAAGAATTATGGGAGTCATTGGAACGCAAGCACAAAACAAAAGATGCTGGTACAAAGAAGTTCTATAGAAACCTTGTTGAGTTTCTTTAGAATTACTTGTTAATTATTCGATCTACGCTATTAAAAGTATGCAGGTTTCCCAACAACACATTCAAATTAATTAAATCTCCGCTTGCAGGTGAAAGTCTCTGGTATCTTTACTATATGATGTGGCGAATCCAATTTGGTAAGGACCTCACTTTAGACTCATCGTCTCCTTTGGAAGTTGTAGAAGATATATGAGTGGCGGATTTTTCTTCCAAATATCAGCAGCCGTTTAATCCTTTCACCATCTTTCACAAGGTGGATTCTGTACGAGAAACAGGAAAGTCACAGTACTATGGGTAATTCAGCAACGAAATATACTCTGATTGTGAAAACGGTTGTCATGTGTTGCAATTCAGGGTTCATTTGTGGCTCACACTCATCTGTTATAACTTGATTGTTGGTTTTTGTGTGCGAAAACTTTTAATGCTTTTATAAATGCCCCAACGTACAAGAACCGGCAAAAGTGATGGATATCGGTGGAGACAGAAAATTGAGAACTTTGTGCCATGTCCCAATGCATGGCAAAGATTAATAGTTCAGATGACTCTTTTATTATTGGGGCTATGTATTATGAGTAGAGTATCTATGATTAGAGTAGGCTTCCAATTATTAGTTAAGTTGAAAGAGAATACTCAGATCTTGATCTAATCTATGTATTGCCAAGGACAAGTATTTAAAAATTAATAAAGTCGTTTAGTTCCATGTAAATGCATCTGATTGGTAAGATATCAATTTTTAATTGACAACATTTATAGGACATGAGAATACATCCAGGAACTTGCTAATCTTTTGTTTTGACTATAGCCATGGCAACCCTTCTATTCATCTTAGTAGCAATCTGAACAAACTTTTTGAACTATGCACTGAACACAATTTAACAAAAATATCTTGTTGGTAGAAATATTACGATATTTAATCTATACATTCTTTTCATGTTTTGATAATGACAAACATGTAACTTGTAAAACATAACGTAAAGTGCTTAAGTTACTCGTGATCACAAATCATCAATGCATTAATACGACAACATCTCTCGACGTCTTAAGTCTGCTTCAACGAAGTTTGCACCCGACGTAAATCACTTAAGGTATGAATAAATAAATGCTTAATTTATTTTGTGATCAAATGATTTTTTATTTAACCTCACATTTTTCATAAAAAATGTCACAAACATTTTTATAACTTTTACAAAACATTTTTAGATTTAAAAGAAATGTTTTATTCAAAATAAATATTTTGAATTCAAATTTTCTACCTAAAAACGGCTAGAAATGTTCCAGAAAACACCTCCCCCAGAAAAGACAAAAAAGGGAGCGTCTGGGGTGGGCGGCCCCCTTAATTATAAAGGGCGGCCCCCTTAATTATTAAGGGGACCGGCCCCTATTTAAGGGGACCGCCCAGACAGAAAGATTCCCCTATTCCCCACTGATTTTCTCACCTTTTGCACACACTTTCTCACCTTAAGCATTTGTTTCCAAGTGATTCAAGCTTATTACTCCAAGTGCAAGAGAAGAACTTTCATTATCATTAAGATACGAAGTTATGTAGGATAGGTAGTGCATTTGTGACATGTCTTACATTCACAATGTATAGATCGAGTCTATGTATTCCAAACTTGTGTAATAGTTAGATCATGGTGATCATGGTGTGTATAGTTGTTAGATCGTGGTGATCTTAGTAAGTAGTGTTAGATTGGTGTGATCAAGGTAGTGTCTAGTTGAAGTGAAGTGAAGTTGTGAAGAAATTTATAGAAATGTTGTGAAGGGTAGAGAAGTTGTGAAGTGAAGAATAGTCGTGTAGTGAAGAATAGTCGTGTAGTGAAGAAGAAGTCATGTGGTGAAGCCAAGTTGTGAATTGTCGTGAAGTGGTGTGTTTTGTTGTGATAGATTGGTTCTAGCTAGGATTAGAACTCGACATTTCGCTTAGTGTCGGAAATTGGTGTAAGCTAAGTTGTGTACGGTTTTCTCCGCCTAAAGGGAGCTTGTTGACTAGTGAAGTAACTCTCGAGTTGGGTACTCAGGGAGTGGAGTAGGGCAAAGAGGTGCTTCGTGACCGAACCACTATAAATCATCGCGTCCGGTTTACATTTCCTTTTACCTTTCGCTTTACATTTTTATTTACGCTATCGCTTTACATTTATACTTGCATCATATCTATATGTGTGTGAATGGTTGCTTATATTGTTTGGGTGATAATTGTGCCATAGATATAAGTTAATATTATGAGTATGCTATAGTGAATATAAATGTTGTATACACACTTTTCACATTGCGTCTAACTTGATCGGCAATTTGATACGAAACATTTTAAATTTTTAAATGGAAACGTATTCACCCCCCTCTACGATTTCCACAATTGGTATCAGGAGCCACGTCGCTCTAATTTTCAAAACAAATGGTTTTAAAAATTGAGTACGATCCATGTATCAAATTACCCATGAAGGGGGATTAAATATGAAAAGTGTTTTGTTGCTTAACTTGTATTAGTTTTGTTGTTAAATACACTAATTATACTAGCTCGAAGTAAAAAAAATGATGCTTAAAATAAGTGTTATATGTTCAGTATCAAGTTCAGAAAGTTGTACACCTTTCTACAAAATCAGTAAACAATTTTGTACAAAAAAAAGGCAAAACTGAGTATCAGATGGCCAGCCCCCTTAAAGTGTATGGCCGGACCCCTTAATTCCTGGCCGGCCCCCTTATATTTAAGGGGACCACCTATCTGATTCGGCAGTTTTTCAGAAACTTTAAAAATTCATATAAAATTAACCGTAAGTCCGTAGAAGTCGTGTCACCCGTCATTTTGAAGATAATTGAGTCTACTTTCATATAAAAATACTTCTATGTATTTATTTCAAACTTAAATAAGTCAGAAAGGCAAATTACTACTTATTGTCCAAAACGTTGAGTCTCGGTTTAACGTAAAACTTGTATTTTATCTTTTCCTTTCGAGTCGGACATTTCTAGTTGGTATATCTTTGAAAAATAGTATAATTAACTTTTCAAAAATATTAAAATTGGTTAATTTTTGAAATGGAGAGAAAACTAATTCGTTTTCAAACAAAACCGAGCTAACTATGCATTGTTGTATCTAATACACAAAACGACGACACGTACTCTTATATGTTATGCTATGTGATTATGTGCACTTCTTTGTGTCTTAAGTTTGTTAATAGAAATTATTAAATGATCGTAGCTATTCGTAATTGAGCTAATTGAATATCTAAGCACATGTGTCATGTACACTATTCGCTTGTAGCTAGTTTTTTCGGATTATGCCTAACTAGAACTTATGCTAGATTTCTTGCATTAAGATTGCGAAATTGTTCTTGCACTACATATAAGAATAGATCATTTTGTTTGAAAATGTTACATCAACATCTTGTAAACCTTATTAAACATAATAACTCACTTAGGTCATCATTTTAAATGTCTTCACACTTACTACTAGTCTTAGGATTAATGGAACACAATATTAAAATATTTATTTGTTTTCTTTTATATAAATCTTCATATAAAAACCCATTTTTTTAAAGAATTTGTGTCGTGGGTTTCTGGGTTTACTTTTGTTTGTGTGATTAATTTTTGTGATGGTATTAGATCTCAATTTAGGATTTAGTTTTTTTATGGATAATGGCGTGGTTTTTTTATATACCACATATGTGGCGTTGTCTTTGTTTTTAAGACAAATGGGATTTTGGGTTTGATTGGATATGTGATCTGTGTTTTTGTAGTTGTGTATTTCTTTTTTTTGTAGATGATAAGGTTTTTGGTTTTGGATCTATGACGTGTGAGTGGTTATGAATGATTAATGTGGTTTGTGATAAGGTTTTTGTAGATCTCTTCCACAGTAGTTCCACATCACACTTTGTAATGAGGAATTTTTTTTTTTGAGGGATTTTGTTTTGATGAAGATAGGATAGGATATGGGTTTTTTGTTAGTGCTGGTGGTTTTCATGGGTTTTTCCATCTTAGTAAAAAATATGTGCTCTTTCCCTCAAAAATTGCAACAACAGTAGTGGTTTTTAAAGTTTGACATATAAATTTTTTTACTTTGATAAAATGTTACTAGTAGTCATTCAAAAGGATCTTGATCATAAGAATAATCCATAGGGTCTTGATACCACTTGTTGGTCCCAAAAATTATGTAAAACATGAATACTTTAAGAAATAAAAAACAAGTTTTACACAATACCAATTAGACAACTAATAACACAATTTGTACTTTTCAAGGTTTATAAATCTTATTAGAAATGAATCAAAGATTTACAAGGAATAGTTGCGGAACACTATCTCGATTGAATGACAAATAAACTCTCATTAATCAAAGCTAAGCTTATACTTTATTAGAGGATGATCCTATCAACTATAAAACCTTGTATTATTTTTGTGTTTGTTTAGAATCGATGTCTATCTCTCTATTACAAACTTTGCTTATATATGAGATAAATGTACAAGTAGCATGTGATGGTTATTGAAATGTGTCATACATGTCTCCCTTTTTAGAAAAACAACCATACTTTATTTATTGTAAGACACTTGTTTCCACCTTTATGGAAACTCTTGTACTTGCTTGATCCCCACCATATATGTTTGTTTCCTCATAAAGATATACAATGAGAGTCATTGAGATATTTGTTAAATCTCAAAGACTCTCATGTTGCTTATAGCTGATGTACTTTACTCACTGACATCACATCAGTGAAGTAAATTATTTTTTCTGTTGGTCTTCGACGTCCCTGGGGCTTAATGTTGAAAGAGCTTTTTACAACACTCATTGATTTATTTATCTGTGAGTAACTCACTATTTATTTAGTGAGTAGATTAGGCTATTTATATTTAAATACTTGTCAGTGACAATTGGGTTAAATTTTTGACCCAACATTAAGCAAATAAGATTTCGAGAACGAAATCTAAATAAGAGGGATATATTTGTAACATCCCAAAATCAGAGTTTAGGTACTCCTTCCGTCCAAAGATTAAGTAATATAACTAATAAAGCATATTGTACAACCTTTAATGCAAACAAACATATTATCACACTCTCTTTCTTTATTATTGCCAAAAAAAATTCAGTAATACAACTACTGAAACATATTGTACAACATTTAATGCAACTTTTCACCGCAACTAAGTAACATTTAAGTAATAGCAATACAAGTTAGAAAACTAGGTTTACAACCCTTTAATACACAAATACATTAAAACACGTGATTAATACTACTTTCAAAATACTCCATTACTTAAAAGTACAACAATATTTTTTTGATAATTTCACATTGTACAATATAAACAAGCTACAACCAATTAAAACATAAATAAAACATAACCAATTACATAAAGTTACTCAAACCTTAAATTATCGTTTTCCGTGATGTCGTTGTAAGGAAAACATAAAATTACAAAAATTGTTCACCGAAAATTATGTTACAATGTACCTGCCGCCGCAACGCGCGGATTCCCTGCTAGTTATAAATATTGGAAAGTTTATACTTGAAGCGTGGTTGAGATTAGGGGTGCTCACGTCTAAAAACCAGATTGGACCGGACCGAACAAGACCGGACCGGACCAAAACCGACCTTGGCCAAAAAAAGGGGACTGAAGACCGGACCGAAATGGTCCGGTCTGGTGCGGTTCGGTGTTCGGTCCGGTCTAAAAAGGCATAATTGCCGGGTTCTTTGTAAGACCGAACCGGACAGGACCGGATCGATCGGACCGAAGTCCGAAAATAAGGAAAAGGATGGACCGAGGACCGGACCGAAATAGGTTCGGTCCGGCCCAGTTCGAGCCGGTTTCTCGGTCCGATCTAGTCCGCGATCCGTTTTGCTCATCCCTAGTTGAGATGCAGCTAAATCATACGTATATTGAAGTTTCAGATTTGACACTTTTGTAAATTAAAAGCGTACCAATTCGATGTGAAACACGTTTGAGCTAGTGTCATTTTTCATTCGTTACATACAATGATACAACTACATTTTAGATAAGTGGATACAGTTTTTATTTGTTCATGTTATCTAAGGCAAGGCAGATTTTAAATTCATATATTGGTGGTTTAAATAGGGTATTTTTTGTGACCTTAGGCTTGGCACATTAGAGGGGGTCGACCGACTTAGTCGGGCTTAGCCGACACATCCCCTCTATTGAAGGTGGTCGTCGGCGATTAGTCCCCTAAAGGGAAAAATGAGATGTTGGTCACATACTCTACCGACTTGTGGTTAGTACATTGTGTGTGTGATTATTATTTAAATTGTATTTTTGTAAGGTATTTATTTTGATGTCGGTCTCCTTGTTACATTAAGTTGGTCACATGTCGATCGCAAAAGAGAGAAAATTGACGTGGCAATAAAAATGTTGGTCTCCTTGTGGGTAACATTATCCATCTGATAGTGTTTGGTTAACTAGTTTTCAAACACACGTACTGGTGTTATTGTTTAGTCTAAAAGTTGAGATGTGTTATTGTTTAGTCTAAAAGTTGAGATCTGTTATTAGTTTCATCGTTGTAGCTTTTTCTGACAACTAGTTGAGTATCTGCGCGTAGTGGTAACGGTGTATAGTTTCAAAAACATTCAGTTGCGTCTATCTTATGTTGTCTTGACTGTTGAGTATATCTGTTGTATGGGAGTCTCTCTTTACATTATTTATTCTTGTTTCATGATTGATATCGCCTCCATCGTATACCTTAGAGAGATTAAATTTAGTGGATTTTTGCTAATAGCATAGATTATATTTCGATCAGACAAGTAAACACGAGATATATATGAGCAGCAAGTAATGACGACAACATCCTGCTCTTTCAGCTCAATTCTGTATACGACAACTTACACATAAGAAACATTCCAGTATCAACCTAACTTATCGTGTTGCAATCTTCATGGAAAGCACATAAATGGAGAGCCAAACAAGGAGTAGAAGTGTAATGGAGCTTACGAGCGATAGAATAATCGAGGCTGCAAAATGGAAGCAGAATGAACCATATACATTACAAACTTTGGTCCATCCGGTATGAGAGTTTCCTTTGAGTCCAATGTATGCAACTCCTCCTGCCGCACCTGTTGCTGAAGCCATGATACCTAAGAGCAACTGCACCGTATGCGTACCCCCATTAGTTAGACAGATACTCGATGTTCATATGCGCAAGTAATAGTGATATCGAGTGATAAACCACTCGTTTGTGGTCACTAACTTAAATGCATGTTGGTTGGTTAAGTTTATTCTAGTGGTCACATGACAATAACTGATTGTGGAGTATTTGATATTACGTGCAAATAAGGACATGCATGCATTTAAGTAATTAAGTTGGATTTTAAATAAATGAGTAAGGTTCGAAAACTTACAACATCAAACATCACAAAATAAAATTGTAGGTTTGATGTGTTTCCTCCTTTTTTTATCGACGCCAATATCGATAGCACGACAGTGATTATGCTGTACAAGTAAGCTACCGAAAGTGCTGCTACCACTACAAGAAAAAGTAGAACAGGTGACGAAGTTTTCCCGGGCGACATTTGTCGCCCGGGAAAACCCACTAAACGACAAAAGTCTGTCCGACGTAGCACAAATTCTGATAAACTTTTTATTCAAAGTTCGAAGAAGTTTTCCCGGGCGACATGTCGCCCGGGATAAGTTGGTTTAAAAATTGACCAAAACATCAACGAAAATCTTGGCGGCAATTTTTCCCGCTCATCTTTCCCGGGCGACATGTCGCCTGGGAAAGTTTTTATTAAAAAAAATAATTCACGTGAATGTTTAAGGGTTGTGATTAGTGTTAATTTACGTGTTTTAAACTTTCCCGGGCGACATGTCGCCCGGGAATATTTTTAATAATAAATTACACAGTTTTTAATATATTTAAAACTATATATTTTTTTTAATAAAACTTTTCCCGGGCGACATGTCGCCCGGGATACCTTTTAATAAAAAAATATATAAATTACACAGTTTTTAATATATATAAAACTGTATATTTTTTTAATAAAATCTTTCCCGGGCGACATGTCGCCCGGGATACCTTTTAATAAAAAAATATACGATTTTTAAATCAGTATTGTTTATAGAATATATTTTATAATTATATATTATTATTTATAAAATAATTATTATATATTTGATAAATAATAACTATCTAAGAAAAGCACTCCGTTTTCTTGGTTCGGTCAGGATATGCACTACCCTTCTATAATTCAACATGATATACCGTATACTTTTTCAAGATGCACATTCGTCAAGTAACACAAAAACAAACATTTATTTAGTTAAATATTATACATACCACTTGTAGTAACACAAGCGAGGTCTAAGACCGATAATCATACGTGAGTTACAAACAGACACTTAAACATATTAGACTGATAATCATACGAGACTTACAAACAGACACTTAAAGCATACGAATTACATTCCAAATGACAAACTACTCCAAATCAAGTTTTCCCATGTCATTGTAAACTTCGTGAAGTAGTGCAGCTGAATTAAGTGTGTGTTGTTCCGGATTCTTATACATTTCTAACATTGCCTCGAGTACCGTTATCTTATCAAGCAAGTGCTTGCAGTTTGAGCACTCTGCATTTCTTAAAGCTCCTGGAGAATAAATTAGAGTCGATGATGATCCTGGAGAATAAATTGGAGTCGTTGAAGCTCCTGGAGAATAAATTGGAGTCGATGAAGATCCTGGAGAATGAATTGGAGTCGTTGAAGCTCCAGGAGAACCAACCAGGAGACGGACTCGTTCCTCTTTCCATAAAAAAAATTACATCCGAAAGTGTCTTCGAGAGGCTGTTAAAGAGTATAGCTAATAAGTTTTTACAACTAACCACATTATTTATATATTACACAAAAAAAGCATGTGATTGTTCACCTTTGATCGTGGACATGCATAGTATAGTTTACCACGGGTTTTAGGTTTATACGACTCTCGCAGAACTACATCTCCGGATCCACAAGGACACGCAAAAGCTTCATATGGCACCATCTTCACCATAATAGCAGTGTGATATGTTTGTGGTTGTGATGGTAAGAATGTGTGTGATCTGTGGGTGATTGTGAGGATAATATCTGCTTTTATGGTAAAAAAAAGTTTTTTGGAGGGAGAATTTGGCGGGAGTATTTGGCGGGAGTATAACCATACCATATCGACTCGTCCGTTGAACGTCTAATGTATAACCATACCATATCGACTCGTCCATTGAACGTCTAATGTATAACCATACCATATCGACTCGTCCGTTGAACGTCTAATAATTATATATTTTATAAAAAATAATTTTAAATAATAATTATATACGAACCGACCGGAACGAACCGAGAAACCGGACCGACCCAGCCGAAACGAACCGATTATATATTTTATAAAAAATAATTGTAAATAATAATTATATATTTTATAAAAAATAATTTTAAATAATAATTATATACGAACCGACCGGACATACGTTGAAAGTTAATGCACAACGATAAAACACATTGACTCGTAGTTTGACGTCTCAATGTACAACGACAACACACCGAGTCATCCGTTGAACGTCTAATGTACAACGATAACACATTGACTCATCCGTTGAACGTCTAATGTACAACAATAACATATCGACTCATCCGTTGAACGTTTAATGTACAACGATAACACATTGACTCATACGTTGAACGTCTAATGCACAACGATAACACATTGACTCATACGTTGAACGTCTAATGCACAACGATAACACATTGACTCGTACGTTGAACGTCTAATGTACAACGACAACACACCGAGTCATCCGTTGAACGTCTAATGTACAACGATAACATATTGACTCATCCGTTTAACGTCTAATGCACAACGATAACACATTGGCTCATACGTTGAACGTCTAATGCACAACGATTAACACATGACTCATACGTTGAACGTCAATGTACAACCCATAACATATCGACTCATACGTTGAACGTTTAATGGTACATCGATAACGCATTGACTCATACGTTTGAACGTTAATGCACACGATAACACATTGACTCTTACGTTGAACGTCTAATGCACAACGATAAACATTGACTCGTACGTGAACGTCATATGTACAACGACAAACACACGAGTCTCCGGTTCCTTTTTTTTATTATCTTTTGTTTCAGTACTATGTTCTTTTTTTCTTTTATGAACGTCTAATGTACAACGATAACTATTGACTCATCCGTTTAAACGTCTAATGCACAACGATAAAACATTGGTCATACGTGACGTCTAATGCACATACGATACACACATTGACTATACGTTGAACGTCTAATGTACAACAATAACATATCTGACGACTCATCCGTTGAACGGTTAATGTACAACGATAACACATTGACTCTTACGTTGAAGGCTAATGCCACAAGATAACACATTGACTCATCACGCCTGTACGGTCTAGTGTACAACGATAACCATTGATCATACGTTGAACGTCTAATGATACAAACGATAAACACATTGACTCTTCCGTTTAAGCTCTAATGCACTTCTATAACACATTGACTCATACGTTGAACGTCTAATGCACAACGATAACACATTGACTCATCCGCTGAACGTCTAATGTTACAACGTCAACACAACCGAGATCATCGTTGAAAGTCTTAATGTACAACGATAACACGTTGACTCATCCGTTGAACGTCTAATGCACAACGATAACACGTTGAATCATACGTTTGAACGTCTAATGGCACAACGATAACTCAATGACTTCATCGCTGAACGTCTAATGTACTACTACAACACCACCGAGTCATCCGTTGAAACTTAATGTACAACGATAACACATTGACTCATCCGTTTAACGTCTAATGCACAACGATAACACATTGGCTCATACGTTGCTCGTCTAATGCACAACGATAACACACCGAGTCATCCGTTGAACGTCTAATGTACAACGACGTCATATCCAGTCATCCGTTGAACGTCTAATGTACAACAATAACATATCGACTCATCCGTTGAACGTCTAATGTACAACGATAACACATTGATCATACGTTGAACGTCTAATGTACAACGACAACACACCGAGTATCCGTTGACGTCTAATGTACAACTGACATCATTCAGTCTTCCGTATGAAACGTCTAATGTACAACGATAACATATCGACTCATCCGTTGAACGAACCGAAAACCGGACCGACCCGGCCGAAACGAACCGATTATATATTTTATAAAAAATAATTGTAAATAATAATTATATATTTTATAAAAAATAATTTTAAATAAATAATTATATACGAACGACGGAACGAACCGAGAATAACCGGACCGACCGGCCGAAAACGAACCGATTTTAAATTTTATATTATTTTATAAAAAATCATTTTAAATAATAATTATATATTTTATAAAAAAAATAATTTAAATAATAATTATGATACGAACCGACCGTGAACCGAACGAGAGAAACCCGGACCGACCCGGCCGAAACGAACCGATTATATATTTTATAAAAAATAATTGTAAATAATAATTATATATTTTATAAAAAATCATTTTAAATAATAATTATATACGAACCGAGGAACCGGACCGAGAACCGGGACCGGACCCGCCGAAACGACCGGGGGGGGGATTATATATTTTATAAAAAATAATTGTAAATAATAATTATATATTTTATAAAAAATAATTTTAAATAATAATTATATACGAACCGACCGGAACGAACCGAGAAACCGGACCGACCCGGCCGAAACGAACCGATTATATATTTTATAAAAAATAATTGTAAATAATAATTATATATTTTATAAAAAATAATTTTAAATAAAACTTTATTCAAAATTATAGTTTTGATAGATTTATAAAACTTTATAATTTTTTGATAAACCTTTTCCCGGAAAACTTTTGGTAAAAATTATAATTTTTAATAATAGTTTTTCCCGGGCGACATGTCGCCCGGGAAAAGGTTTATAAAAAATTATAATTTTGATAAACCTTTTCCCGGGCGACATGTCGCCCGGGAAACGTTTTTATATTTGCTGAAAAGACCCTCCAATTTTTTTGTTATGGCGCCATTTTGCGCTAAACGACAAAGTTGTAGGTTTCCCGGGCGACATGTCGCCCGGGAATGTCGCCCGGGATAAAGTTGGTACCAAAAACAGATCTGTGTTATACAGAAGCATCACAAAACGAAAAACTAAGAAAAAAACTCTCCCTTGACGATTTTTACAGCAGCACCACCATCTCTCACCCATCACCACCTCCGGCACCACCACCACCGAACCCACCACCACCACTCACCACATAACCCACCACCACTCACCACCGCTACTCACACGAGCACACGAGCACATTATCGCCACCACCTCCTCCTCCTCTAAACCATAATTCTTTTCTAAACCCTCTAAATTATGATTCTTCTACTTCTTTTCTAACCTCTAATTGTTGGCGGTGTTTGAATTTATTTGTTATAGAACACGCGTATGTTTTTTTTAATTTTGTTTAAGTATAATAAAGATTGGTTATGGAAGTTTAATAAGATGCTAGAATAAGTTGTTAATTATAAATTGTGTTAATTTTTTTTAGACAGTGACAGTGACACAGTAGCATCTCCGAGTCCGAGAGCCGAGAACGAGCCGAGGGGCCAGAACGAGCTGAGTCGAAAGCAGAAGGTATATTGTAACTTTTTTTTATCCTTTTGGTATCCCCGGCGACATGTCGTCGGGGAATGTTTATAGTTATTAGTTTGTGTAAATGAAATCCAAACACTCCTTGCACGGTAAAATGCAAATCCAAACACTCTTTGACACTGTAAAATGCAAATCCAAACACTCCTTGACAGCTTATTTTATATAAATGTATTTTTTTTATTTGATATAAATGAATATGCGTTTAGGTATTTATTTTATTGAACCCTTTAGGAATGTTTTAGGATTTTAGTGATTAATTTTGGAAAATCCCCGTCTGATTTTAATCATCCTATAGAAAACCCGTCCGAAATTAATTTATTAGAAATTAATTTCGGAAAGTCCCTTGTTTGGGACTGCTTTTTGAATATTTGGTCTCATTTAGGATATGAATGCGTATAATTGGTTTACTATTTGAGATGATTTCGACAGTGTTTCTCCTTTACTCCTACGAATATGTCTTTAAACACATATTTGGGGAGTTGAGGGGAAATGCTGCCGAAATTTTCTCAAATAGTAAATCGGTTATACGCATTCATATATGAGACGAATCATTCAAAGAGTGGGTTAGGATTGCCTTCCATAGTTGCACTAGGTGAACAAAACATCTCGTATTCCTCGTTTGAATGTGTTTAATTAAGTTGCATATAATAACTAATTGTATCGTTAAAACGCAGTTATGGTAATTGATAAGAGTTGGACAAGTTTAGGGAAACATGAAAAAGCATTTTATACCGGTCTTAAGAAATTCGTCGATGATTGCAAGCCGTTAGTGGATAGTGCCGGGAATATAAGATGTCCATGCAAGTCTTGTCGTCTAGTATTGTGGGTATCCATCAAACACCTTTCAGACCACATTTCGAAGTATGGGTTTGACCCAAGTTATAAAACATGGATTCACCACGGTGAACCGGATCTTCCTCCGCCACCACCAGTAATAGATAACACAAGACAACCTCAGATGAGTCCATGTAGCGTGCCTTAATGTTCTTAGCTATATTCCTTTGAATAATGAACAAAATGAGACAACTCAAGGAGATATTGGTGAGACAAGTAACGACCCGACTCAAGCTAAACGTAACGAGTTCGAAGAGTTATATGCCAGTGCCAACAAGGAGCTGTACCCCGGTTGTGACCATGTGACTCGATTAGACTTTATGGCAAAGTTTACCTATTTTAAAGTATAAGGTAATTGACGGAATTCTATATTCAATGAAATGCTAGAGTTTTTCCAAAATGTATTTCCCACCGCTAAAGGATACAAGCTCCCACCGTCATACTATGCAATAAAGAAGACATTTAAAACAATCGGGTTAGGGTACGAGTCGATACATGCTTGTGTAAACGATTGCTTCTTGTTTCGGGCGAAAAGCTACAAAGATGCTGCATTTCTGTCCGTGTGTAACACAGTGATGGAAAAGACAGTAACACACCGGGGAAGTAAGATCCTAAGAAGGTGTTGCGTTATTTCCGGATCATTCCTAGACTACAACGTTTGTACAAGTCTAGTCACACTGCAAAGGAAATGACTTGGCATGCTACTGGAAAGTGTACAGAGCCCGGTAAGATGCAACACCCGGTTGATGGTAGAGCATGGAAGGACTTTGACACCAAGTATTTGGATTTTGCTGCAGAACCAAGAAATGTTCGATTAGGGTTGGCTGCTGATGGTTTCAATCCGTTCGGCAACCTTAGTCAGTCTTACAGCATGTGGCCGGTGATACTGACAACATACAATCTGCCTCCGTGGTTATGTATGAAAGAGAGTTTCTTTTAATGCTGACGTTTGTTAATTCTGGCCATAAATCCCGGGCAAGACATTGATGGTATTTCGTACGGGTGGACCGTTGAATTGATGACCTAAGGTTTTATTGGGCAAAGCCCAGGTGCGAGACTATAGACGTTGCTACAGGCCTTAAGTTCAATATGAGAGCGATGGTTTTATGGACCATCAATGATTTTCCTGCTCGAAGTAGTTTGTCTGGGTGGAGTGGGCAGGTTACAAGGTCATGCCCTCCATGTAATTTTTGGGAAGACACTACCATCTGTGCGTGTGTTAGGCAAAAACAGCTTAATGTTAACACAGAAGATTCTTAAGAAGCTCAAAATGGAGGAGGTCACTTGAATCAATGGTGAAACCGAAAAAGGAGATCCTCCTAGTGAATTTTAGCCGGATGCAATCATGACTCAACTGCTAGATTGCCACGCGTGTGAGGGTAAACATCCAGGTTCGGGGGTGATGAGATAAAACGCAAAGTTCTTCGTCGAGCTGGAACTGGACTAAACGGTCTATTTTTTACGAGCTTGAGTATTAGTCTTTTCTTACACTAAAAAACACAATTTAGATGTCATGCATATCGAAAAGAATGTGTTGGAGAGTATCTTGAACACTTTGTTAATGAATGACAAATCTAAAGACACCGCCAAGGCAAGACAAGATTTGAAAAGCCTGGGCATTCGAAGTGGCTTGTGGCTCGGCCAAAACAAAAACGGGAAGTGCTCGAAGCCTCAGGCTGCGTATTCTTTCACACCAGCGGACAGAAAAAAGTTTTGTCAGTTCATCAAAGGAGTTAAACTACCAGATGGGTTCGGATCCAACTTCAAGCACAAAGTCACCGATAATGATACCAATATAACAGGCCTGAAGTCTCATGACTGTCATATAATGATGCAACGTTTACTTCCTTACGGACTTCAGCAATACTTGCCCCCAGACGTTGCAAAACCACTAATCGAGCTATGTTTATTCTTTAAGCAAATCTGCTCTCAAACTTTGATGGTGGATGACATGTTGAAAGCTCAGAGCAAGGTGATCGATATTTTGTGCAATCTCGAGCTCATATATCCTCCTGCTTTCTTTGACATTATGATTCACTTGGTTATCCATTTACCTCTAGAGGCTATTTTCGGCGGGCCTATTCGCCCCCGGTGGATGTATCCATTTGAAAGATATATGAAGAAGCTAAAAAATTATGTACGAAATAAAGCTAAGCCGGAAGGTTCGATTGCGGAGGGTTATGTTGCAGAAGAAGCATTGACTTTCAGTTCTCATTATTTTCGGGATGTTACCACGAAATTTAATCGTCCTGACCGTAATGTGGATTGCCCTCCTCCAACGTGTCAGTTTCAGGTGTTCAAATCACTATGTAAATCGATTGGTTTACGGTCGGTTATTCGATTTGATGACCAAGAATTGAATAAAGTGATATGGTATGTACTTCACCACGTCCTGATATCGGACAGGTACCGGGCAAGTTTAAGATGTACGTGTTTTTATTTTGAAACTTCTTTTTCTTAACTTATCTTTTTGACGACTTATTCTAACACCATGAACATTTTTCAGTGAATTTCCTAACAAAGACATGAAAGAAGAATTCCCCGGCTGGTTTGGGAAGCAGGTAAACTTAGACTTATTGTGTGTATTTAACTGTAAAAATAACGACATCATATTTTGTGTTCTCTATCTGATCCTATCTTCTTCATAGATCCGTCAACGTCACGTAGACAATGACCCAGGTGTTAACGAAAGCAGCGAGTTATTCGCTTTGGCTTGTGGACCATCACAGACTCCAATCTCAGTCAACTCTTGCGTAGTCAACGGTGTGAGGTTTGTCGTGCACAGCCGCGATGAACGTCGCACAACTCAAAACAGCGGCATTTGTTCGCCTGGTCCGGACGGAGAAATGTATTACGGTCAGCTTGAACAAATCCTCGAGTTTTCATATTTGTCGTTTAAAACTGTGTTGTTCCGAGTTAAGTGGTTCGACACTAGCAACAAAGGACGTATCCAAAATTTTGTCATTAGAAACAACATAACACAAATCAAGGCAAACGGTGAGGCGTTTAAAAATGATCAATACATTCTCGCAACACAAGTCAAACAATGCTTCTACCTTGAAGATATGGCCAGACGACCACTCGGTTGGAAGGTCGTCCGAAACTGTGAGTCATATAAAGTTTTGAACGGGGGTGGTCATTGTGCGTTGAGGATGACCCTGCATGTTATAATGTCGAACAATATCTGATCTCGCACTTTCTACTAGTTTGAATGACTTGGAAATTGCGGCCTTGCATATAGATGGTCAATCAATAGGTTTGGGACTGCTTTTTGAATATTTGGTTTCATTTAGGATATGAATGCGTATAATTGGTTTACTATTTGAGATGATTTCGACAGTGTTTCTCCTTTACTCCTACGAATATGTCTTTAAACACATATTTGGGGAGTTTATTCCTCACAGTGTTTATTCTAGTGAAGAAGAAGATTGATCTTTAGTTGTAACTTGTAAAAGACGCTTATTTTGAATGAATGAATGAATGAAACTGTTATGGATTGTTCTAATCTGTATATTTATTTGGATGTATATGCATTTGGATGTGTGCATGCTTTTATTATTTTGTTCATAAATTTCTATATGTTATCCTAATGCTACCTGTACAGATGTCAGCTGATGTCGCACGGGGTCACGGCGGTGACGGTGGAGGTGATGATCGTCCCCCTCCATATCAGGTACCCACCGGCTGTGGGGGTTGCTTAGGCAACCGAGGTAAGAATTTCTGGATTATTGTAATACAAGCATAAACTTGATACATTGAATTTGCTTGCCTTGAATTTTTATGACTTTGTCACTCACTTGATTTTGCAGGTAAGGGCACCCGAAAGCCCAATTTGGGTGGCAGGAGAGCGGGCAGGCCGCATACCCGCCAGGAGACCCGGAACCTCGGGTTAAAGGCCATCACGGATAAGAGTGGCCCCGTCCCGATCCGGTTTGAGGTTAACGACCGAGAGACCCTCATGCCTCTCGGTGACCATGCGGCTCATTGGGCCAACTACCTCGGGGAGCTCGTTAGGGAGTTGCCCTTGCACTACCCTTCTTGGCGCCAAATGTCGCCGGAGCGGAAGGCGGGGGTCGTGGCAAAGATTGGGGTAAGTTATTTCATTATCCTTTTATGTTTATTTCATTATCGTGTTCATCTATTTAATTGTGTATATTTATCTAAATTTGTTTATTTATTTATATCATATAAATAAATAAACAAATTTAGATAAATATAATAGTCACATGCGACTAGTATTTCGAAATACGGCCAAAATTAATTTTCCCTTCCAGATAGTCCTAGATACGAGACCACATCACGACAACAACTACACCAAAAAAATAACGGCGAATATTGTACCAATCCAAAACATTATTTACAACGAGACTGGTCGTGTTTCAACGATTGTCTCATTAACTCACACAATCTAGCTAACATCTGATTTAAAAAAATAGCATGAAATCTACACAGTACCCTGAGGCACAAACACACGAAACACGAATCACTTATCCACAAACACTATCATCATCATCTAACCCGCACACAAACACCAACAATAATCCAAACTTCCAGCACCCACACCCAACAACTACCAATGCACACCCCCACGCCCCCCACCCCATACGCTGCAATCCCAACTCCCTCCCATACAAACAGACCCAAACCCCCCTCGATACACCCCTACTTGTCACCCAAATGTCGCCAACGCGGCACTCATACCAGCTGGAAGGCGGCCGGCCCAGGAAAAGTCTTGGGTAAGTACTTTCTCACTATACCTTATCTGTTTATTTCATCCTCTATCAGTCGTTCACACTATTATCAATTGTGTATATTTCTCTTATAATTTGTTTATTTTACAGTGAGATTATATCATATAAATAAATATACCTATAAACATATCTTCGATAAACTATATAAATAAACTATATCCTCTAACTCTGTCTTGTTACTGTATATGACTCATGCAGACATAACCAGTTTAACTTGCAGTGCCCCTCACGGAACCATCACACCGCGTGGCCACCAAATCTATGCGGAGCATCCGACAAGCCCTCAAAAGACTCTATCAATCGCGAAGAAGGCTGCTCTCAAAGAAAGCATATGGGACTTCCTGAAGAGGACGGGACCTTATGCAACCTGGGACGCCTCAGAAGCGACGTCCTTCGCAAAACATTCTTCTGAGGTACAACAAATTGGGATGCGCGCAGACTCTGCATTTTGAGGAACATGCTCCCACAGAACTTGCCCGGGCTGCCCAAGATAAACAAAACCCGGGGCAACTGAGCAAAGGATCGTCATGCCGACAGGGAATTCTCCTGGCTATTGCCAGGCCCTCCGATGACATGCTACTGTAATAAATATTAATATATATCTTTACCATCTATATCATAATATATAAAATATATATATATATATATTTTCTTATATATACAGTATCTATATACTATATTAATATAATATATATATTTATAAATATATACTATATATTATATATATATATATATATAATATATATAAAAATATACTATATAATTAACGCTTTGGTGAGTTGTCCTTTGAGATCGTTTTTAATTGTTCTCTCTCTAGATATACGTGTGGTGTGATCAGATGGAGACTAGCTACTTACAGATAGAGTAACCCTCGCTGATTCCACACCTCTCTTCTTGATCACATACTGTTGGTGGACTATTCTTGACACCCCGCACAAAGCTCTTCTATGTAAGTCTTTTGTTTCCCACACATCAGCTACCTTTTATGATTTGTTCGAGAAATAATAGACGTTGACCGCCAGCTAATATTTTAATATCAATTGTGATTTTTGTGACTACACAACGATGACATCATGCGAGAGGCTACAGGGTCTAGGCTTCCCAATCACCCCCACGGTTGCCCTACACAAGAGGATAGAGATCATGCGCGGCCATTGATCGCATACAAGGTGGAGGGGGGGTGTGGGGTGGGGCAAAGCAGCGGGGCACATTCCTGGTGTTAGGACGGGTTTTGTTTGTTTGTCCAGGACACGGGCACGGTCATTCTTCCCCATCTCAAGCACGCCACTCCACCGATAATCGCTAGGCTCAAAAAGAGGGAGGAAGCACCCACGAAAACAAGTGAACATGTTCCTGAGGTTATTTAGGAGTGACGTACAACGTTTTTTCTCAGAATGCTTAAATCAATTTGAGTTGACAACCTGAGTTAACGTGGTGGCAAGCGGGAGTTGTCGGGGTTCTGGGATGATGGAGCTCCAGGAGATGAGGAGGACAAGACGCGAGGAGAGTGACGATAGTTAAGGGATTTCTGGGTAAGTATATCTAATTTCTGCTGTCGTTGAAGTATACTATTGGCGACGCTTTGTGAATATTCTGTCTTACCCACGTAATTTACTTACCTCACGCTTTAGAACACATGTTATCGTAATTGCAATATATGACTTTGATTCTTGCGGATAAAGAAGTCTTCAAGAGGACTATCGTCACACCCTTTTGTAGATTACCTCTTAGTCTGTTATTCTATTTGTACGTATTTAGTTTATAAACAAATCCATAATGACGTATGAACGTATTGTGTTTCGGTACACTGTTGTAATGTATTACTAGAATAACTATATTACAGGTATCTATACAAGGGAGGCTTTGAATTTTCGGTAGATTTTTATTCCGGCGCGAATAAATCACCGGAAACAATTCTGGAAATCGCCTGCTGTGCTAGGCTGCTACAGAAAAAATAAATTTTGCAGCGCTTTTCCTCTCTCCCAGGGCGACATGTCTCCACGGGAATTAGTAAAATTAATATTTGTTAATACTATCCTTTCGGGTAACAAGAATGACGAGCAAGACATGTCCAGCACCGGAGAATAATGAAAAAAAAAATATACAAAAACTATTTCCCGGGCGACATCGTCCGGGGGGGGGGGGGGGTGTGGGGGGGGGGGGGCGCCACGGGATTAGTATTATAAAATAAATATTTGTTAAAACAATCCCTGGACGACAATTCTCTCCAAGAATATAAAAAATAAATATCTATCTCCCCAAAAATATTCCGCGGGACGTACCTATGTCCAGCACGAGAAATAACTAAGGACAAATATAGATTACATCTTTCCCAAGGGCGACATGAATAACGCCCGAGACAACTTCAACATTATATTTAAAATTTATTAATAATCTTATTTTTAACATTGTTCCTACTAGGGCGAATTATTACAACTAATAATTATTATTAAGTTTTGTTATCCCTGGGCGACACATGTCGCCCGGGCATACCTTCCAAACAACACGGTCTCACTTAATTGTATGATTGAAATCTGTGTGGGCTCCGGCGTAATAAAGTCGCCCTGGTTTGAAAATGTCGACCCCGGGAAGGACAAATACCCATTCGAGCTTATTCCGACCCCAACATCCCTGGCTCTGACATGTCGCCCGGTCAAAGTGTATCCCCAGCTGACAAGTCGCCTCCAGGATATCATACCCCTAGGATTTTTCGCTGGTGAGAATATAACAATATGATTGTATGATGGGAGGGATCGGCAAGTTCTCGTAAACAAGAATCTGCAGCTACGACATATCGAGCACAACAAGAAGATCATAAGATTATAGATCTCCAGCCATACGATCACTTACCGGCTGCTGGTAAGTAGCGATTTTGGCAATGGATGAAATAAGATGGGCAATTATGATCAAGACGAAGTATCAATTTGCGTATTTTTAATTATCTATAGTATCGTATCGTTTTAATTTACAATGTATCATTTAAAGCCTTTTAATCTAGACTAAAAGTTTTCTTCATATGTTAGTTAACGTTTATATTAATTTTGTACGTTTACGTAAATATTAACTTTTTAGTTTATGAATAAAAATATTTGAAAAAAAAGTGAGTAAGGTGAATTTTAGTGGTAAGGTGAATTCTTATTACAATTGAAAAGGTGGGTTGTAAAATGAGTTTTAATTGGAGATAGAAAGTTGATATGGTGCTGACGTGTCAGGTGAGTTGGGAGGTCTTATACCATCCAGCCTTATAGAATTTACCATCTTATCATGCATGGAAAGTAAGATTATGTTGTTTTTTCAAATCCTGATCCAAACTTGTTACATTTCATTTGGTCGGACAATAAACCAAAGAGTTAAGTACATTTTTGGTCCTGGTGGTTTGGTGCGTTTTTCACTTTTGGTCTAAAATTCAAAAAATGTTTAGTTTTGGTTCAAAACACATAGTTTCGTTCCACTTTCGGTCCAAAATACATAGTTTTGTTACACTTTTGGTCCAAAAGACATAGTTTTAGTCCACTTTTAGTCCAAAACTTTTAGTCCAAATTCACGGGATTGGACTAAAAGTGGACCGAAACTATGTTTTTGGACCAAAACCAAACCTTTTTTTAATTTTGGACCAAAAGTGAAATCGCACCAAACCACAAGGACAAAAAATGTACTTAACTCTAAACCAAATTATACCCAACATCCAACCGAATTTATAGGCCTACACGCGTATTAATATTAGACAATAATCACGATATTAGGTTACTTGGCTCAAGCCCGGTTGTGCGTTTCGAGTCCGTTAAGATTTTATCATATGTGCTCTTTAAATATTTGATGCTAGATAAAGTTTAGTGTTTCATCGTTCTAACGATTAAAAGTATTGATAAAAAACTGCATAGACGTAAAAGATGCACGAAGTTGAAGAGGTCCACAGACAAAATCACCAAAAATATTTTGGCCAGAAGGACAAGCTCAACAAACATGTAGTGCATTAATTTGGTGGCCATACTGCATTCAACACATTCTTCTCGGTTTGTTTAGTCAATTAGGTATGTTTTCTATCTCATTTACTACACCTTTTAGTTGTGTAAATGTTTTTTAGGATAACGGTTAAATGGAGAATCTCATTTGAAAACCACACAAGCACAAATTTTGCTTGTTGTATCTTGTATGTTTCTAAGTTTATTATTTAACTCAAGTCTAACTAACTGTAGTTACTCCAAAGGCACAATATAATGGAAATGCGATGAGCTTCAATGGAAAATATTGAAATGCCAAACCACATTACATGTTAAAAAGTCTCATTGTGAAAACATCTTATTCTACAAGGTCTTATTATGTTAGGAAATGAAAGAATGTTTAAAGATTTGGTTTAAGTTACAATCTGGAAAGCTCGAAGGGGCTGAAAGTGTCAAGATGCCAAAGACGTTGCAGTATAAAAGCCGATTTATTCTAGACTCTTCTTATAACACGATCACTTTTCTCTCCCTCTCTCTTGAGTTTTGTTCTCTCTCTATTCTTTTCACACACAAATATATATCTAACAAGCAAAGATATCCGCGCGTTGCTGCCGGCGTTAATTTTTCGCGCGTTGTTGCAGGGCGTTAATTTTTTTATTTTTTTTTTTGTTTTTTCGCGCGTTTTTTTTATGTTTAATAGTGTAAGTTTATTTTTTCCTGCATGTTACTGCGGGGCGTTAATTTTTCGCGCGTTGTTGCGTGTCATTAATTCTTTTTTTTTTCCTTTAATTTTGTGCGAGTTTATTTTGTCGGTCTCATATTTAATAGTGCGGGTTTACTTTTTCAGTATCGTGTTTAGTAGTTTTTTTTATGGTCTTACGCGTTGTTGCGTGGCGTTAAAATTTTATTTTTTTTATTTTTTTTTATTTTTTTTTGCGAATTTATTTTTTTGGTCTCATGGTGTAAAATGACACTGTTTAAGTCAAATCGGAAAGTATTTTTTTATCTGAATGCGTCGGTACTTTTGTAACATTTTTTTCCTCCCTATTTTGTGCCAACAAATTAAAAAAAAAAACTAATTGGGCCGGCCTAAATTTTTGGGCTAAATTTTTTGGGCTTCTTTTTGGCCCAGCACTGTAGCACTGTAGCTACAGTGCTTAAAATGAATAGTAAGTCAACCCTTCTCAAATGATTATATATATAATGGATCGGGATTCAAGCTTTTTGGAAGTATCACGTCTAAAGCTTAACATCCCCGTACATTTAGATAAGACAATGTGGGACTCTTCAGATGCCATAACTCATATGGTGTCTTATTCACCATAATTGTTAGAACTATATTGAGAATGTGTGCAACACTCTCAAGAGCATATCCTCGGAAGGTCAACGACAAGTTACTCACATTCATCCTAGATAGAATCCATATCTAATAGTGTTTGATTTCTCCTCTCAGATACACCAATATGTTGTGGTGTATAGGGTGGCGTGAATTAGGAGATAATCCAACAATCCACAAGATGATCCAGAAGCTCTTGACTAATGTATCCACCACCATGATCCAATCGCAATGCTTTAATTGTCTTTCCAACTTTATCTTCTACTCTACGTTGATAAGCCTTGAAGGTTTCGAAAACTTCACCGAGTCAACAGAATCGTGTAATCAACCACCATAACTTATATGTAGCCTATGAAATCATTTTTTTGGGTAAATGGTAGCCTATGAAATCATGCAAAAACTAAGAAAGCAAAAGTACTCAGCTCACCTTACACATTGTTTATAAAGTCAGAAGTTACATCCACGAAGCTTCAAATATGAGACACCAAAATACGGTAACAATAAATACCCAAAAAATACACATCATGGTTATCATAAAATTTAAACTAACACAAACAAAGTCCAGGAGATATCAACGTTAAAAAAATTATTTTGAAATACCTACTATAAAGCTTAAACTAAGACAAATACAGATCCACCAAGAAAATAATGAATTCAGATATAAGAACAGACTATAACCATGAGTTATACGTAGTATATAAAACTAACGAAACACATAGCACAACACAAATTATTCAAAGAACATAAAACCAACAAACATAACCACATAAGAAATTAGAAAAAAGTAACAACCAAATGCTAATCAACAATAAACACAAACACCGAGTATACAAGTATCATCTCAAGTTTATATAAGTATTGTCTCGAGTTTGCAGTCGGTGTTACGTTCTACTGCATACATGAAAGAACACACACACACACACACACACACACACACATATATATATATATATATATATATATATATATATATAGGGATGGGTTCTAGGGAAAACCATATTTTGCTAGAAAACTCAGAAAACCAAACAAATGCCCTAAAAAAACCAAACAGATGCCCTAATTTTTTCAGACTAAAAATTGGTTTTTCAGGCAAATATGGCCTCGATATAATGTCTATAAAAAACTCAAAAACCAAACAGATGCCCTAATTTTTTCAGGCTATACAAAAGATTTTTTAGGGCATCTGTTTAGTTTTTTAGGGCATCTGTTTGGTTTTTTTTGGTTTTTACAGAGAGTAAATCGAGGCCATATTTGCCTAAAAAAATAATTTTTAGCCTGAAAAAATTAGGGCATCTGTTTGGTTTTTTTAGGGCATTTGTTTGGTTTTTCTGGGTTTTCCACCGAAATTAAGTTTTCTCATGATCCCATCCCTATATATATGTATGTATATATATATAAAATATATATATATATAATATAAATATTGTAGATATATACCGTGGTGCCCTCGAACGAGGGGGAGCACACATCAAGGGAGAACATTTATTCCGTCGATTTTACTAGCAATTCTCGACGATGCCTTTTTGATTTTACAAAAAGGGGGAGAAATGACATAAAACTCACTAAATACTTGTTTAAAAATAATTTTACATTTAAGGAGTTTAAATTTTGTAATCATCAAAAATGAGGAGATTGTTGATAGAAATAATGCCTAAAAACATTATTAATATTTTTCACATCTTTACGTTTTTATACGTTTTGATAATCACAAAATATAAAAACGTTCAATGTAAAATTAAACGTAAACAAGTAATTAGTAGTAAATTTTCATTTCGAAAATATATCACTTAAAGGTATGAATAAATAAATGCTTAATGCATTTTATAATCAAATAAAATTTTTATTCAACCTCACACTTTTATAAAATGTTGTAAACATTTTTGAAAACATTACAAAATATTTTCTACAATTAAAAGAAATGTTTTATTCAAAATAAACATTTTGAAAATCAAATTTTCGGACCTAAAACGGCTAAAAAGTTCTAGAAAATCCCCCATACACAAAAAGACAAATTGGGGAGCGCCTAGTCTAGGGCGGCCCCCTTAAATACACGAGCGCCCCTTAGCTTGTTTTGCATATATTCACTGTCATATTGCACAATTGTCCAATGTTTAAAATATTGGCACATCGACTGGTATTTTCCTTTAAAACTACGACTCACCAACAATTTTGTTTTTTTTATTGTTGTGACGTTTTCGAGTATTGTAACCTGTAATTATTAAAGTGATGTCATTAAATATCCGAGCCTAGTATAAGTAAAACTTAGTTTAAGCGAAATTTTAGTTAAGCGAGTTGGGCCTAGTTGTACGGGCTCATTCCCAATTGTTTTATGAACCGGCCCCAACATAAAGCCCACAATAAAGTCCACATCTTAGTAACTATATAATGCCCCAGACTCAAGTGTGGAAGGTGTTGCTTCGCATTTTTCCTTGTATGAACAAGTAACCATTTTTCCTTTTTTATATCTTTCTCTCCTCTAAAATCTATTTTCTTATTTTTGTTTTTTGTTGATGAAATGATATCCTAACAAGTGTATCAAGAGCAAAGGGTTGCGGTGTTGTTATTATGGTTGTGGAATTTTATTTAAGCTTATCATTCAGGTTGATTTTTTCTTGTTCAATTCGTCATAATTATTTTTTAGGCCACAAAAGGTCCATTTTTTCCTCTAGTTTTTCTATTACTCTAGTACTCGCAACGCAAACGCGACTGTGTGTGGAAAGAAAACACAAAGGTCGCTAAGGATAAGAAAAGGACGTGTTTAAAAGTAACTTGCTTTGTATCGAACAGCTTTAAATTACTTTGTTGACCGAACGAGTGACTGCCATACAGAGAAACGATCTAGTGAAAGCATTAAAGAGCCGAACGAGTGTTTTCTCTTGTTTGGACCGATCGAGTGGTTTCCTGCTTGGACCGAACGAGATTACTTCTTTGGGGACCGAACTAGCAAGAGGATCGAACTAGTTTTCACTTGAGGACCGAACGAGTTCAGTTCTTCTCTATAGGATCGAACGAGAGCAATCTATTCAAGGACCGAACGAGGAGAATTACGAGTGAATCAACTCAAGGACCGAACGAGTGAAACTCTTCAAGGATCGAACTAGATTTTCTTTTAAGGACCGATCGAGTGAATTCACTTGTGAACCAAACGAGAGGATCGAACTAGCAGAGAATCGAACTAGCAGAGGATCGAACTAGCGAAGGATCGAACTAGCAGAGGACCGAACTAGCGAAGGACCGATCTAGCGAAGGACCGAACTAGCGAAGGACCGAACTAGCTATGGACCGAACTAGCAGAGGACCGAACTAGTCAATTTTTTGTTTTACGGTTTTTTTTGATTTTGTAAAATCCCGTGAAAGATACGATTCTTTTCTCCGGTTTAAATCATAGATCGGTCAAAATCATCGTGAAATATTTTCCACACAACAAAAAATCACTTTACCAACTCTAAAGATCCTTGTTTTAACATTTTAACATCACGCATTTTGGAAATGTCTACTCAAACAAGACATTTATGCAGCCGGTTCTGAAAACCGCCCTCACCAATGCTTAATCAAGGTAAAAACTATGTTCCATGTCATCGCAGTCATCTCGGTATGCTAAGAGTAGACCAAATGAGGAAAGTTATTCTACAAACTCCATTTATGAATGGGTCCTTATAGTCAGACGAATGATTCCGTGAACCAGGTAAGCAGATCTGAAGTAGCCATTGTTCCTAGAAACGTTTCAGAACAATACCGATGATGAACTCACAGAAGCAGAAATTAAAACTAGATGGAAGCAGTGATCAAGCCATTCAGACCATTCTTCTTGGTCTTCCCTGAAGAATATATGCTGTTATGATAGTAGTGAAACTGCTCAGGAAATCGTTACGTGTGCACAAATGATGAAGTTCCGATAATGGAATTCAGAAAAGAAGGCAAGTTGTTTATGAATGGAAAGGTTTACTCTACTGATGGGAACGATAGAGTCTTACTATCACTATTTTACTCAAAATTGATGAAATGATTTTAAGAGAAACAAACACTTTCCTAAAAGATTGCTCATAAATCTCAGGGTTGTTGGGGTTTAGTTTCTCAACAACTTACAACCAAATGGAGTCGACATGGTTACTATTGTTTTCATAAACAAAGGACTTGCATACGACAGATTACACTCATATTTGTATGATTTCTTGAGTATCAATCAAAAGGAGTTAGATCAAAGATGCTGAACGACTTGCAAAAACACACATGATCCCCGCTAGCACTCATAGGCAAATTAACAACAATCCTTTCAACTATCCAGTGTTTCCTCCAAGATCAAACCTTCACCAAGTTCCTACATGCAACAACCCAACCCATCAACAACAAATATAACCCACAACCAACATTCCAACCCATAACTACATGCACAACCAATGCCAAATCCGAAGACATTCACAGATCCAAACAACCGCAATGAACATGGCACCTCGTACTAAGGCTAGGCATACCACACTAAACTACTCAACACCAACCAACATCAACAAGAATTTCATCAAACCCTCGTAATAGCAGAATTGCTACACCGGTATGAATATGGGTACAAGATAGACCAGAGTGCGGATGGTTTGGATGCCAATGTTGGGAATCAGTTTAGACAGAATCTGGGCAAAATGATTGGAAAGGCAATCAAAACACGGTATAAATGCATAAAACAAATTCGGGAATCAGTTTTTCAGGAATGCAGTACAGAAACGACGAAATTGAGGAAGTCCAATGCAGAAACAGGGCATATTGATGCTAATTGCAGCAAGCATCGGACATCGTTACTCAGACTGACAAAGCCTCCCGTCTATGATTCTCAGACTGAACAGCTGAGTACACAACTATGACAACCTGCTATGATAATGAGATATTTAATAAATTTACCAAGAGGATCAGTATACAGAGCCTACACGAACAACCCATTCCTGAACCATACCGACTACAAAGAATGACAGTAAGGTTACTTTCTGAAATCTCGGTGGTGAACAAGAGGGGGAACAGAAGATCAACATCCTGCTAACAGTTGAGAACACTGCTTTACTTTGAATCATTATATAATAATTTGGCATCTTGAAATTGAAAGGACAACTTCGGTCAATAATCGCAAATGAAAGAAACAAACGCCATTTTGACCACTGAGCTAGCTAGATATAAAAATACAAAGAAAGTGTGTTTGAAATTAGTTCCAAGAAAAATATAACAAACTTGAAAGAGTTTCAAAGAAAAGTCGGAGTTTATCAAGAACAATGTCTTACTAAAAGGATAAATGCTCCTCATTTAAGTTCGTAAACAAATAACGACTTTAATGCGAAATTTCAATTTAAGCAAACACTTTCAACGAAAAATCACGTATCTTCTCTTCTAAAGAAAAAGAAAAGGTTGAAGTCAGATTTCAAATACGCGAAGACAGCTTCTATGATAAACAAAACTCACCTTGAGAATAACAGAAAAAGGAATTAGATTAATATGTTTGTAAAAAACGGGTCAATCGAATCAAACGATCACATGCTCACACCTAAGCCAGAACCGTTTTACCACACCGAACAGAAAATGGCTGTTTGGTGTTATCAAAATCCTTTATCTCAAGCAAGCTCAGCGAAAACAACAGAGTTGATAATGGCAAAGTGTTACTTGAAAAGCATGATCCCCCCTGTGTGTGCATGAATATCGGAAGAGACACTGCAGCTTAGCTTGGCTCAAGAGAGTTGCTTAAAAATGAAACAATTGAACAAAGAAATAAAACCAGCAAATTATACAAAGATTAATCATCTTTTAGGGGTTTTTGTTTCTCAAACGGCCAAGTCACATGAAGAGAGACATAGTAAATACTTCCAAAAACGCCATTTGTTTCAAAATCGATTTCAATACCTATAATGAAAGAATTATTTGGATGACACTACCCTAAGAGTTGCAAACGAAAATTTCAAAATGAGGTAAAAATGCACCATTGTGACTCTTCAACAGTATTAGTCAAACATAGAATTACTTTAGATACACACAATTGGTCGTTCCATGTGCCTCATCAGGAGATTCACAAAATTTTTAGAAGAAGAAATTTTTTCCTATCATCCAAACCAAGTGGAGACAGAGACTTTTAAAATTTTGAAATACAATTTTGAAAGAAGCAGCCAAAATTGTTCGAGACTTAAATCTCTTGAAAAGAAGCTGATAATCTCTGCTAAGCCACAAGACCTTTGGAATTGGAAATTGGAGCCGTCTCTTGGAGAGCAGTTGTCAGTCAAGACATTAGTCTATATGTGCAAAATCCATCAGTTGTAAATCATCAAATCTCTCAAACTAAGCTTGACCGAAAACCGAAAGAACGACTTGAAAATTGTATCACTAAAAAGGAGAATGAATATGCTAAACTTTGGAATGATTGGTACAAAAAGTGTGAAGAATGCAAATATGACAAAAATCGTACGATAAAGCCTTATACTGACATCAACACTAATACGAACGTTGCAAGCTCATTTGGGAGACCAAAAGGGAAAAAGTCAGATACTCCAAGTGTATCAAATACCCTTGATCCATTGTCTCAGAAACTTAAAAATGAGAAATGAAGAATAGAGTTTTCAGGTTCGAATTATGAAAAGGAATTGCTCACCTTAAGACCACATACAAACACATAAACCTTTTTGACTCTATCCGTCTGTGACACGTGCTCAAACTAAAACATAATTGACATCTTTGCAAAACAAAATTTACAAGATACCATCTAATGAAAATGCTAACTATAGAGCCCCCAGTTATATGATAAAGTTTCTGAACCAGCGGGCACACCAAAGGTACAATAGCGAATACTAGTTGCAAATCAATCATCCTATAGGAAACCGTCTTTACAACCGTAAGAAAATCCTTGAGTGTGAGACTACCAAATGCATTTCAAATATCTCATCACACACCATCATCCAAAACTAACTCGGGTTCCTCAAAAGGTTTGATAGAGTAACGAATGATTTGTCAAAACCAGTCACTTCAAACTCGTACCGCACACCACAAGATCAAAATTAATGAAACATGATAAGTGATTATTGCCCTAGGAATGTTTAGGATTAATCATTTCAACCTTCTATGGAAAAAGTATGTCCCTAACAAAGTTAGAGCGAGCTTAGGATAACTCCAATCACCGTTTGCACAACCTCTGTCGTCACTAAAAAGATGTTAATTCTGACTCAAATGTTTTATCAAACAGGAGTAACAACACTGCTAAAAAGACCAATAGTCCGACAGCCTAGAGTAGCAATAAAAGATTTGATTAGGGTCCCCTCTGCGTCAAAGAGTATTGCACCAAGAATAAAGAAGTTGAAAGTAGAAGAAACACCATAAGGAATTACTTGCTTTCCTAAAATAAGAAACATATGTCATCTTAATGTAAACCGTTAAGCCTGATATTCGGTATGATAAATCTGAAGTTATTTGTGCTATGTGTAAGCAATGTTTATTCACTGCTAATCATGATGTATGAAAGCTAATTATGTAATGGAGCATGATTCTCAGTGGCAAGAAACAAAAGCAAATGTTATAAAGCCTAATAAAGTAAGTCCAAAACGAAAAGACGTGCTATCAACCTAAGCCTAGTAAACCTAATTTTGCCTTATTGGTCACCACTGAAGATTTTTTGACATTAAAGGGAAAAATAATGCGCATCCAGTGAACTGAGAGTCAATCTGACAGCCCTAATGGTGAATAATGCTTGTACTTCTAACCCTTCGAACCTACAAACAAACGGTTTCCCAAATCTTCATTCCTTTCTTGGCAGGTATCCAAATCTATTTATGGTGCGTCGACGTCGGGTTTCACACAAAGCACATGACCAGGAATCTCAAGCTTCTCATCAATTTCGTCTGGATGTTTATGGGAACTGTCCGCATTTGGAAATCGATCATGGTTGCCTGCAATTCTGGGTTTCGGTGATCTTCAATGGGGAAATCTTTTGATCACCATGGTTTATTTCGTTGAGGGCTTGGGGCACAAACCTGTTCTCGGTTGGGCAGTTTTGTGATTTACAGATTATAGAGTTGCTTTCAGAAGGAACACTTGTATTTGTCAGAACTCAAGAAAGATTGATTTGTTCAAAGAAACCGTTCACAACCTTTACCACCATCAATCTTCATGAAATGGCCTATGCATCCCCAATTTGCCTCATGGCTCGAGCAACTTCTACCAAGTCATGGTTATGGCATCAACGTTTATCCCACCTCAACTTTGACACCATAAATGACCTTGCCAAAAACGATCTTGTCACCGGGTCTCGACCAAAAATTCAAATATCATAAAGAACATCTTTGTTCCTCCTGTGAGCAAGGAAAAAGCAAAAGGGCGTCTCACCCAACCCAAACCATTTCCACAAACTAAGCAAGGTTAACACCTATCTTCATATGGATTTGTGTGGTCCAATGAGAATTGCTAGCATAAATGGAAAGCGATATGTTTTGGTGATTGTGGACATTACTCTCGTTACACTTGGGTACATTTTCTCAGATCAAAAGATGAAATGCACCAAAAAGTGATTAAAAACCATTCCTGAGCGAATTAACTGTGTCCTTCTTCAGTCACCTGTCATCATCATAAGAACCGATAACGGCACAGAATTCAAAAATCAAATCCTTAAAGAATACTTTGAAGTGTTGGCATCTCTTCACCAAGCGTCATCTCTCTAGTCCGACACACGCTCAACAAAAGGAGTAGTGGAAAAAAGAAATCGACACTGTTAGTTGAGGCTGCTAGAACAATGTTGAATTTACTAGCTCTACGTGCACCGTTATTCATATCGCTGAAGCGATTGTCTACAAGCCCCGTGCTTCCTCAAAACGCTCCATCATTCACCTGTCGATTTAACAAAAACACCATACGAACTCAGTTAACGGTAAAAACCGGATATCTCCTTTTCTACATGTATTCCGGGCTCTCTTTTATCCCAAGAAGATCCGTGAAGAATATTGGGTAAGCTTGGTGCAAAAAGGTAAAATTGGCTTTTCATTGGTTATTCTGTTGATTCCGTGCTTTACAGTTTACAACCGAAGGTACAAAAGAAAATCATGGAGACAATGAATGTGGATCCATTTGATAGCTTATCAGCGATGGCTTTTGAACCATAGCATTTAAAAACCCGGGCTTCAAAGCATGACTTCTGGACAAATCAGTTCAGGACTCGATCTTCCTTATGCTACCTTCAACATAACCAATCAAAAACCAACTGAAGGTGAATTGGATTTACTGTTCAGCTATTTATGATGAATATAAAGGTGGTCAACCGTCATCTGCTTCAAGAACTGCTCACGGCTGCTCAACACCCAAGTTTCTTCAACTCCAACGGCAACTACAACAACATCAGACACAGCACCGCACCAACAAAATTCAACCTCTCCAAGCTACAAATCCTCCAAAATACATCACAGGAATGTGACGAGCTCGAAACACAACAACATGTTCAGACAACAACCCCCGAAACAATTGCTGACAATTTTCCAAACAAATGCATATGTTTCGATGAAAATACGTTTGTCAATCCCTTGCTACTCCATCGACAAGTCGCTGAATCTTCATCCTCACAATATGTGGAATCCATCGAACATCCTATGTTTTACCAAACCCATACCCAACATGAATTTCAATGGACTGAAGATCACCCTCTGGAACAAGTGATCAGAAACCCTCTCGACCATTTTTGGACAAGGAATCAACTGCGATCCGATGGTGACATGTGTATGTAACGCATTAACGGTAAGAGACACTGTGTGGACCCAAAAGAATTTCAAAGAGGCTATGACCGAACCCTTGCATGGATTGAATCAATGCAAGAAGACGCTTCTCAGTTCAAAAGTGCTTGATGTATGGATGTTAGTTCCTCTCCCGGATACCATAAATCCACTTACTTGAAATGTTATTCCAAAAACAAGCATGATGAAAAAGAACACGGACATTCCGAAAGAAGTCTAGACTGGTTGTGAGAGGGTAACCGCCAGAGGAAGAAAAGATTATTATGAAGAATACCTTCGCTCCGTTGCAATAAAAAAGGAAAAGCTATCAGATATTTTTGGCAGATGCTGCAACGACAAATCGTTCATTGTTATTCAAATGGACGTTGAACAACTGCTTTCTTGCATGGTACCTCAAAGAGGGCGAGGTACGTGTTCAACCTTGAAGGTGTCAATCGTATGCGGATCATCTACCAACATGTCTACAAGTTAAAGAAGGCACTATATGGGTTAAATCAAGCACCAAGGGCATGGTACGATGAATTGTCAACGTTTCTCCTACAGAATCACTTCTTCAAAGGCACAATTGATCCAACGTTGTTTATAAGACGCTTCGAACGATAGACGATCAATTATGTGGTACAGGTCAAACGTTGATGATATATATTCCTTGGTTCCTACACACCCTAGGTATACCCAACTATTTTCTGACCTCATGAAAAGCGCTTCGAAATGACGATATAGGGGAAATGGACGTTTTCCTTGGTTATACCGTTAACACCAATCACCGCCCGTGGCATCATTATAAAACCAGTACCAACTACGTGTTACAGAAATCCTTAAAAATAAGGAATGGAACCTTGTGATCCCGTTGGTACTCCAATGGAGATCAAAGACAAGCTTGACCTTTGATCAAAATGGGTCTCTAGTCGATGCAACAAAATATCGTAGCATGATTGGTGCCCTAATGTATCTTAAACGTCACAGACCGGATACATTGTACATGCAACTTGTTTATTGCTCGGTACCAATCTAAGCCAACCGAGGAAGCAACCTCAAGGAGTTAAAGGGATCTTTCGTTTCTCGCGGGGAACCTTAAATACGGTCTTTGGTATAACGAAGGATTCTGGTAATAAACTGAAACCGGATTTTCAGATGCTGACTATGCGGATGTAAAGACTCCTTCAAGAGTACATCCGGTGGGAGCTCAATTCTTAGGCGAAAAGCTGGTTAGCTGGTCCTCAAAGAAACAAGACTGTAACTGCGCTGTCTACCGCAGAAGCAAAATATGTGTCTCATCCTTTTGCTGTGCCCAAGTCCTTTGGATGGCGGACACAGTTAAACGGACTATGGCCTTATCACTACAACAAGATCCAATCTACTGTGATTCGTAATCAGAACAAACCATATCCTGCAACCGGTCCAACACTCGAGAACAAAACTCATCGCTGTCCGCATACCATTCATAAAAAAGGAACACGAGGGAAAAGGGTATGATTAACTGTATTTTGTCAAGTACGGATTACCACTGGCCGAACCTCTTCACCAAAGCTCTTCCAGTAACGATTCAACTATTGGTTCGTCCGCTTGTATGCGCAGTTTATCTCCTAAAGAACTTGAACGTCCCCCCCCTTGCCAAAATCTCGGTATATCCTTTGTATAATATTTTTATCGAAAAACAAAAATACAAAAATTAAAACCAAGAAAACAAAATAATAAAAAATAAAAACCAAGTAAAAACAAATACAAAAATTCAATCAAAATTTCAAAAATACAAAAAGGAATCTTCTCCGACATTCTCTCGACAATCTATAAACATTTGCAGCTACCTAGAAATGTAATTAATATTAACACTGGTGAAATAAATGAAGTCGAAGCGGAGTTTCAAATGCTTTCAAAACATGTCCTTTCATTTTTATCTCTAACCGAACTTCATAGTAAATGTCACTCAGGACGACCGGTCTCCAAAGAAAGGAAAATGTACCTTTATTACATAATCCTAACAACCGGGAAGCTCATATCTTCTCGGTCTTAGAGCACAGTCATATAAACATTCAAAGTTTATAAATGCTTAAGAGAAGTTCTACAAGGAAAATGAGGTAAAAAGATACATCTCACATATTTTCCCTGTTGAGCACAATTTTTCACGATATTCTCAAAAAGAAAATTTCAAATTCTTTCAAAAATTGTGTGCTCAACAAACTCCCACTCCAAGTTTTCAATCTATTCTATAATTGAGGGGGAGTATAATAATATGCTTCATTCTACATGCACTCCTGTTCTCCCCAGACTCCTGTAGGCTCCTGTTGAATTCCGGAATATTAACCTGTTTTTAATTTACTAATGTCAAAAATTCATAGTGTTTACAATTTTGACAATTATATAAATTAAAAACAAGTTAATTGTCCGAATACACATGAGCCTAACAAGTCTGGGGAGACAGAGTGCATGTAAATGAAGCAAAATAAAAAAATTATATTATACTCACCCCTCATTATAGAATAGATTGAAAACATGAGTGGGAGTTTGTTGAGTGCACGAACAATTTGTTGAAAGAATTTGAAATTTTCTTTGAGAATAACTTGAAAAATTGTGCCACAACAGAAAATATGTTGAGATGTAATCTTATTTACCATCATTTTCTATAAGAACTTCTCTTAAGCATTTTAAAACTTTGAATGTTTATAGACTTTGCTCAAGACCGTAGAAGATATGATACTCCCTTCTTAGTGATAAATGTACATAAATGAACTTTTCCTTTCTTTGAGACCGAGTCCTGAGCTGAATTTACTTAGAAGTCGAGAGAGAAACTAAATGAAAGACATGTTTTGAAAAGCATTTTAAACTCTCGCTCGAACTTCATTTATTCACGCAGTGTTAATATAACTACATTTCTAGGTGCCAAATTTATCGATTGTCGAGAGACATGTCGGAGAAGATCTTTTTGTATATTTGAAATTTTTGATTTTGTATTTTGTTTTTCAAGTTTTTATATTTTATATTTTGTTTTTCTTGGTTTTATATTATTTGTATTTTTTGTTTTTTCTGAGTAAAATATAAACAAAGAATACCGAGAGTTTGCAAACGTATCAAGTTCTTTAGGAGATAAACAGCGCATACCTAATGGCGACGAACCTAAATAGTTTTGAATCGGTCTTACTGGAAGAGCTTTGGTGAAGAGGTCGGCCAGTTGGTAATCCGTCTTGGACAAAATACATTCGATCATACCCATTTCCACGTGTTCCTTTATGAAATGGTAGCGGACAGCGATGTTTTGTTCTTGAGTTGTTGGACCGGTTGCAGGATGGCTATGGCTGATTTCGAATCACAATAGATTGAATCTTGTTTGAAGTGAAAGCATAATCCGTTAACTGTGTCCGCATCCAAATGACTTGGGCACAGCAAACGGATAGAGACACATATTCTGCATCTGGCGTAGACACGCATACAGTCTTGTTTGCTTTGAGACTAAGCTAACACAACTTTTCGCCTAGAATTGAGCTCCACCGGAAGTACTCTTGAAGGTGTCTTTACATCCCGCATAATCAGCATCTGAAAATCCGGTTAGTTTAATACCAGAATCCTTCGTATACCAAAGACCCGTATCACAGGGGGTTCCCCCGGAGATAACGAAAGATCCTTATACTACCACATTGATGAGCATCTCGGTGGCTTAGACTGGTACGTAGAACATAAACAAGAAGCATGTACAATTGTCCGGTCTGGTCTAACGTAAGATAACATAAGGGCACCAATCATGCTACGATATTTCATTGCATCGACTGGAGACCCATTTTGATAGGTCAAGCTTGTCTTTGATCTCCATTGGAGAGATACCAAACGGGATTCACAAGTTTCCAATCAAATTTTTTAAAGATTTCTAACACGTAGTGGACTGGTTTTATAAAAGATGCCACGGGGTGATTGGTTAACTTGTAACCAAGGAAAAACGTCATTTACCCCCATCAACGACATTTCCGAAGCGGCTTTTTCATGAGGTCAAAAATAGTTGGGTATACCTAGGGTGTGTAGAACCAAAGATAATATCTTCAACTTGACCATTACCACTAAGATGTCATCGTCGAAGCGTCATATAAACAACTTTGATCAATTGTGCCTTTGAAGAATGATCAGTAGGAGAACATTTGACAATTAATCGTACCATCCTTGGTGCTTGCTTTAACCCATATAGTGCCTTCTTTAACTGTAACAATGGCTTGGATGATCACAGTCGATGAAACCTTCAGGTTGACACACTACACGCCCTCTTTGAGCTACCATGCATGAAAGCAGTTTTCACCGTCCATTTAAAACACAATGAACGATTGTGTGCAGCATACCAAAAAATCCTGATATCTACCATTATAGCAACAGGAGCGAAGATTCATCAAAAACTATTCCTTCCCTTGCGGTACCCTCTCACAACCAGACAAGACCTTCTTTCGGGATGACCGAGTTCTCTTCAACCATGCTTGTTAATGAATAACCATTTCCGAACGTAAGAGGTTTTAATGTTATCCGAAGAGGAAACTAACACCCATACATCAAGGCCTATTTGACTGAAGAAGCTCATCTTGCATTGATCTTCCTGCAGGGTCGGTCATAAGCTCTTTGACATTCTTTGTTCAGACATGCTAATCCGTAATGCGTACATAACACATGTCACCCATCGGATTTTTTTTCCGCCAGTTGATTCCTTGTCAAAAATGGTCGAGAGGGTTCCTCCGATCTCTTGTTCCAAGGGTGATCCTAGTCCCATTGAAATTCATGAGGGTAAGGTTGGTAAAACATATGCATGTTTTTCGATGATCCACATATTGTAAAGATGATGATTCAACAGCACTTGTGGATGGAGTAGCAAGGGATTGACATACTATTTTCATCGAACATAGCATTTGGGAACATTGTCACAATTGTTTCGGGTTTGATGCTGAACATGTTTGTTGTGTATCGAGCTCCAACATCCTGTGAAGTATGTTGGAGAATTTGTAGCATGAGAGGATGAATTTGTTGGTGTCGGTGCGGTGTCTGCTGTTGTTGTAGTAGCCGTTGGAGTCTGAAGAACTTGAGGTGCTTGAGCAGCCGAGCAGTTCTTGGAGCAGCTGACGGTTGACCACCAATATAATCATCATACATAGCTTCGAACAGTAAATCCAATTCACCTTCAGTTGGTTGTTGAGTTGTTATTGTTGACGGAGCATAAGTAAGATCGAGTCCTGAACTGATTTGTCCAGAAGTCATGCTTTGAAGCCTGGGTTTTAAACTCTTTTGTTCGAAAAGCCATCGCAGAAGAGCTCATCAAATGACACATTCCATTGTCACCATGATTATCTTTTCGTCGGTTTGTAAACCCTGTAGAGCACAGGATCAACAAAAAACCAAGAAAAAGCCAATATACCTTTGCACCAGCTTCCCCAATATCTTCACGATCATTCTTGGGATAACAGAGAGCCCCGAATACATGTAGAAAGGAGATATCCGGTTTTCTACCGTTAATGAGCTCGTATGGTGTTTTGTTAAATCGACGGTGAATGATGGAGCGGTTTTGAGTGTAGCACGCAGTAGCAATCGCTTCAGCCCATAAGAATAACGGTGCACGAGAGAAAATCAACATTGTTCTAAGCACCTCAACTAACGTCCCAATTCTTTGTCACTACTCCATTTTGTTGAGGTGTTTTGACAGAAGACGCTTGGTGAGAGATGCCAACACTATCAAAGTAATCTTAATGATTTGATTTTTTGAATTTCTGTGCTAAAAAATTTATCGTTCTTATGATTGATGACAGGTGACGTGAAAGAAGGACATAAATCGCGTCAGGAAGGTTTTAATCACTTTTGGTGCTTCATCTTTTGATCTGAGAAAATGTACCCAAGTGTAACGAGAGTAATCGTCCACAATCACCAAAACATATCGCTTTCCATTTATGCTAGCAATTCTCATTGGACCACACAAATCCATATGAAGAAGGTGTAACCTCTGCTTAGAATTTGGAACTGGTTTGGGTGGGTGAGACGCCCTTTTGCTTTTTCCTTGCTCACAGGAGGAACAAAGATTCTTTATGATATTTTGAATTTTGGAGACCGTTGACAAGATCGTTTATTGGCAAGGTCATTTACGTGTCAAAGTTGAGGTGGTGAAAAACGTTGATGCCCATAACCATGACTTGAGAAGTTTGCTCAGCCATGGAGGCAAATTGGGGATGCATAGGCCATTTCATAAGATTGATGGGAGTAAAGTTTGTTGAACGGTATTTCCTTTTAACAAATCCAATCCTTCTAGATACTGACAAAACAAGGTTGTACCCTTCCAGAAAGCAACCTCAAAATCTGAATCACAAAACAGCCCAACTAAAACAATGTGTGCCCCAAGCCCTCAACGAAAATAAACCCTGTGATCAAAATATTTCCCATTGAATGATCACCGAAACCCAAAATTGCAGCTAACATGATCATTTCCAAAGCGAACAGTTGCCAAAACTTCCATACGAAATAGATGAGAAGCTTTAGTACCCGGTCCTATGCGTGGATCAACCCTAGTCGACGCACCATAAATAGATTTGGATAAACCAGCCAAGAAAGGAAGAAGAATTTGGAAACCGTTTATTGTAGGTTCCGAAGGGTAGAATACAAACATTATGCACCATAGAGCAGTCAGATTGACCTCAGATTCACTGGATGCGAATTAATTTTTCCTTAATGGCAAAAAAATCTTCCAGTTGGTGACCACCTAAGGCAAAATCTAGGTTTACTAGGCTTAGGTGAAGCAAGTCTTTCGTTGGACCTTACTTTCTTAGGCTTTATAACATTTGGCTTTTGTTTCTTGCCACGAGAATTCATGTCCTTCACATAATTAAGCATACATACATCATGCTTACAGTAGAAAAACATTGGCTTACAACATAGCACAAAATAGACTTCAGATTTATCATACCGAATATCAGGCGTTAACAGTTTACATTCAGATGACATATGTTTTCTTATTTTAGAAAGCAGTAAATTCTATGGTGTTTCTTCTACTTTCAACTTCTTTATTCTTGTGCAACTACTCTTAGACTCAGAGGGGACCCTATCAATCTTTGTATTGCTCATAGGTTGTGGCCTTCTGGTCTTAGCAGTGTTTCTACTCCTTTAAAAGATAAACCATTTGAGTTAGAATTCACATCTTTCTTAGTGACGACAATAGGTTTGTGAACCGGATTGGAGTTATCCTAACGCCCGCTCCTAGACTTGTGTTAGGGACATACTTTTCTTCCCCTATAAGCTTGAAAGGATTAATCCTAAACATACCTAGGGCAATCACATATCAGGTTTCAAAATTTATTTGATCATGTGTGTGTATGGGTACCGAGTTTGAAGTGACTGAGTTTGACAAATCATTCGTCTCAACAACCTTTTGAGGAACCTGAGTTTTTGATGATGTTGTATGAGCAGATTGAAATGCATTTGGTTGTCTCACAACAAGGTTTTTTCTACAGGTTTGTAAAGACGGTTTTACCTATCGTTGATTGATTTGCAAACTGTAGTATTCCTACTCGTACTTTGGTGGTGCCCACTTTGTTCAGTAAACTTTATCAAATAACTGGACTCTTAGCTTAGCTTTTCATAGGATGTATCTTGTAATTTGTTTTGCACAGAGTCAATTAATTGTTTTAGTTTTGAGCACGTGTCACAGAATATAATTAGATAGATCAAACAGGTTTTTTTGTAATGTGGTCTTAAGGTGAGCAAATTTCCTTACATAATTCCCGCACCTGAAACTCTAATTCTACATTCTCATTTTTAAGTTTCGTGAGGACAAAGATCAAGGGTAATTGATACACATGAGTAATCCAGACTTTTACCTTTTGGTCTCCCACTGAGCTTGCCAAACCGTTCGATTAGTGTTGCATGTCATATAAAGCTTTATCGACGAAATTTTGTCAAATTTGCAATTCTTCACACATTTTGTAACCAATCATTCAAAGTTTAGCATATTCCATTCTCCTTTTTGATGATCCAATTTTTCAAGTCGTTCATTCGTACGGTCATGCATTAGTTTGGAGATTTTGATGAATCTTACAACTGATGGATTTTGCACAATAGACTAATGTCTTGACTGACAACTGCTCTCAAGAAGACGCTTCAATTTCCAATTCCAAAGTCTTGTGCTTAGCATGGGGAGATTTCATCAGCTCTTTTGCAAGAGATTTAAAGTCTCAGAACAAGATTTGGCTGCTCTTTTCAAAATTGTATTTCAAAATTTAAAGTCTAGATCCACTGTTGATGATAGAAAAATTATCTTCTTTTAAAATTTGAGAATCTCCTGAAGACAATGGACGACCAATTGTGTGAATTAAAAGTAATTCAAGTAGACAATACGTTGAAGATCACAATGGTGGCTTTTCCCTCATTTAGAATTTTTCGTGGAAGAGTCACAATGGTGCTTTTTACCTCATTTAGAAATTTTTGTGCAACACTTGGTGTAGTATCATCCGAAAATTCTTCATTTCGTTTTGGAAGTATTTAAAAAATACAACTCTTCACGTAACTTGGCCGTTTGAGAAACAAAAACTCTCGAAAGATGATTAATCTTTGTATAATTTTCTGGTTTTATTTCTTTGTTTGATTGTTTCATTTTTAAGCGACTCTCTTGAGCAAGTTCCAGTGTCTCCTCCGAATCATACACAACAGGAGGATCATGTTTTTCCAATAGAACTTTGCCATCATACAAACTCTGTTGTTTCTGCTGAGCTTGCTTGAGATAAAAAAGATTTTGATAACCCAAAGCCATTTTATGTTCGGTGTGGTAAAACGAGTCTGGCTTAGGTGAAAGCATGTACATCGTTTGAATCGATTGGCCCGTTTTAACCAAAATATTATCTTATTCTCAAGTTGAATTTGTTTATCAAAAAGCTTGTCTTCGCGTATTTTGAAATCAGACTTCAACTTTTTCTTTTCTTCAAGAAGAGAAGAAACAGTTGATTTTTCCTTTGAAAGCTGTTTATTTAAATTTGAAATTTCCTCATTCAAAGTCTTTATTTGTTTACCGGAACTTAAGTGAAGTGCATTTATCTTTTTTGTAAGACATTGTTATTGATAAACAGACTTTTGATAACATCTTTCAAGTTTGTCATAATTTTCTTAACTAATTTCAAAACACTTTTCTTGATTTTTATATCTAGCAAGCTCAGTGGTCAAATCAGCACTTGTTTCTTTCATTTTGCGATTGACCGAGTTGGCCTTTTCAGCTTCAATTGCCAAATTATTATATAATGATTCAAAATAAGCACGTGTTTCCTCAACAGTTGCAGGATGTTGATCTACTGTTCCCCCATCTTGTTCCACACTAGAAACCTCAGAAATAACATTACTATCATTCTGTTGTACTTGGTGTGGTTCAGGAATGGGATCGAGTAGCTCAGTATACTGCTCCTCTTGAGTAAACATATTAAATATCTCATTATCATAGCAATTTTCATAGTTGTGTACCTCAGCTGATCCGTCTGAGTCATAGACGGGAGCTTTGTCAGTCTGAGTACCCGATGTCGATGCTTGCTGCAAATTAGCCATCAAAATGTAGTTTGCATTGACTTCCTCAATCTCATCAAGATCCCCTACAGCAGCCATTAAATCAAATTCTTCAGCTTGGAGTTGAATTCCTGCTTCTTCCTTTTGAGCAATCAGCAGCTGAGTCTGAAGATAAGCAGCATCCCTCCTCCTTGGTCTGACTGTGCAGTTCCTAGCAAGATGACCCAATTGTCACACCCCCAAACGGGCCCTGGACAGAATACGTGTCCGGAGGCGTGACGTTCCTAGATATCTCAAGTACAAAGCATAAAGAACGACCTCTAAGGGTACGTTTTAAAAATAAACACCGTTGCATAAATTTAAAATAATAATAAGTTTACATCAATCAAATTTAAGAGATTTAAAAGTTAAAATGCGGAAGCTTTAATAAGTTCAGAAACGGTATTTAAGATAACATAGATGAAATCTGAAAACTGGTTCGGGCAATTAGACTTCATATAGATCAGGCAACATCTTCCAAGCTAAGCACCTGAGAAAAACATGCTTAAAACGGTCAACAAAAATTTGAGTGAATTCATAGGTTTAATTTGATGTAATAGTGGACCACAAGATTTTACAGGCATGCGACAACTATAATAACAAATACAACTTCACATAAAAGATATTTACGTTGCACAAAGCTCATGACACCGATGATAATTCTGAGACATTGCTTTCATATAGCTATAGGTTGCATTGCCCTAGAGGAAATCCGACCTAAGATTTCCTATCCGAAATTCGACATGACATATATCCGTTTAATCGGGCGACTTACCCGGATAGGGATAATTAATCCCAATAGATCTATTTATTCACTCGCGCTCCCTCAACCGGTCCTCCGGTCAAGAGATTAACAGTTCATGATAGTTTTGGGCAATAGGAGGTCTAGCGCTACTTAGGCAACACGTAAACATGGAAAAATTCTCATGAAAGTACTTGTGTTCGATTTTAAAAATAAGCAATGTTTCTCACCCCAAAGTTATAAAAACATTTATTCAAAATGAGTAAAAGTACGGGGCTATGAACTCACCTTGATGATAAGGTAACGAGTATACGTCAAAAGTAGGGTCACTCAGAACGAACGGTGGTACACGGGTATGACCTAGAAGAATACGGGTTTCGATTTAGTCTCGGAAAGTTAACGAATGTGATTGATGCATGAACATTTATTACTCATTTTTGGTAAATGTTATGTGTGTATTAAAATATTAGTGATCGGTTTTTATGGAAAGTCTTAAGTTGTAAGTAAGTACGTATATAATATTATATTAATTATATAAATATAATATTATATTATTATTAACGTATAAATAAACTTGTCATTATAATTTGACATTTCTAAATCGTTAAGAAATTTAGTCAAAACATTTTATTATTTATGTTTTCTAAATAATTTCTAAGTATAAGATTTTTATAAAATTTTGGCATGACCCGTTCGTGTTTACTCATCTTCCAAAGTCGTAGACTTTATCAAAAAAACCAATTTTAAACTACTTCCAAATCACAATTTACGATTTACAACTCTATACCATCGTTTTCCATTTAAAACAAATCCGACGAGTCACTAAAACTCTTATTGGGCTTTTAGGCCCACTAAGCCTTTAATATGCCAAAGTACGAAATAAATAAGTCCGATATACTAAAAAGATAACAAACAAGTTCTAGGTTCATCAATAAGCTACCACAAGCTCATAATAAGCCAAGACAAATAAGCCGAACCCATAAGCTTATGAATAAGCTTGGGCCGTGGGTTTATGTTATAGGTGACGTGGGCTTGTAGGCCCATTAAGTCTTATTTGGGCTTATTGGTTAAGTCAAATAAGCTTAATGTTTTACCCTTCCAAAAATAAGCTAGAAATAAGCACATTAAATTTAAGTTACAAGAAATAAGCTTAAGAAAATATTTCTTTATGTTTTCCCATTTATTCGTGTATATGTATATGCTAAAATAAGCTCAAAATACTCAAACAAGCTCTCAAATAAGTTCTTATATATAAGCCGAATACAATAAGCTCAATAGTACAAATATTATTACATGAAAATAACCATGATCACAAAACTATGATTTCCTTATGTTCATTTTTATAAAATTCGAACCATATGTATACCTTTTTAAGGTTTATGTAGTTTCAAAATTATTCTTTTTACAAAACAAGTTGTACAACAAAGGTTTATGCATCAAGAAGAGTAAAAAAGTACAAGTTTTTTGAGGATTTGAAAACTTACAAAGAAAAATAATTTTTAGAGATGAACAAAGATCAAGAACAACCCAAACATTATTTATTTTATACTCGAATGATCTTAAATGATCAAGCCTTCAACTATTATGCAAATGTAAATGATTGAAAGTGAAAAATGTATGGTTTTGTAAGTGTTTGTGTTGGTTCGTGTGTTTTATAGAGAGAGAGATAACACAAGAGAAATGTTTTTGTGTGTGTAGGAAGTGAATGAGAATGAAATAAGAATGAATGATATATGACAAGATGCTCACACACACTCACACACACTTGTTTATGCCGATTGTTAAGGGACAAGGGATAGGGGACCAAAATGATCTACCTATCACACCATTACTAGTACTAGTCCTTTACCTTAATTCTTGCTTGCATGTCTAGAGAATACATTTCAAAATTTGAATCCTATGCATGTATATACATGCGTATCCGGTTGCAAGTGAGGCCAGGGGGACCAAAAGTGGCCTCCAACTTTATAGGAAACTAGTGCTCAAAAACATTTAATTTTCAAAGGTCTAGCACACATGACAAGGTATTGTTTAAATTCCACGGAACACGTAATTAACGAAACGAGTAACGACATCACATAAAATTATGAAATTTTATATATTGCCTTAAAACATTAAAACGTGGCTATTGCCAAAATACTACAACGTTTGGTGTCCCGGTTCGCTCCCGGTGATGATTCTCAGATAATAACGGAACAACTTCCCGGTTAAGCGGAAAAACTAAACGAAACTTTTAAAAATTTAAATTACTAAACGGAAATGGCTAAATTGTTGAACGGAAATTCTCGGGGTGTGACAAAAACCTTTGAGTTGTGTTTGTTTAACTCTTATATTTTTAGGGGCTAAATGTGTCAATTATTGATTGTTGTTGGGCTATAAAAGCTGGAGCTATGCTCCTCAGGATCTATCTCTCTCATTCTTCTCTATCTCAAACCCTAGAAGCTCTCTTTTGATTTTTTTTGTTATTATTATATTGATAGATCAATCATCTTGATCTATCTTGTCTTCTTATTGTATTCGGTTGTATTGTTTGATCATATTTTGTGATCAACCTTATTTCTCTCCCAGTATCGTAAACATTGATCTATTTAGTTAATCAAAGGGTGGTTGGTTGGATTCGCTTATTACTTTGTATAATGTCTACAATTTCAAACTGAATCACTGGCCCGTTTAGTTGGTGAAAAATATATCATTTTTTAGGATATTTTTCACGAAAAAAGAAAATATTGAAAATCCGTTTAATCACACTTATTTTTCTAACATTTAAAAAAAATAGAATTCTCATTCTCACTTTAACATTTCAACAAAAAAATCTAAAAGTCCATTCTATCATTCTCACTTTTTTTCATTTTCATTTTCTTCTAAATAAAAAGAAATGATATCTATAAAACATTAAACATGCACCACTCTAACCTAAAAAAAACTCCCCCTCCCCACTCATCCTCCACCATCCATTCTAACGACCGTTTGTAATAATTTCTAAATTGTTTGGTTTATACGTTTTTATCCATTTTTTGTACGTTTTCTATGTTTTTATCCGTTCTTATAGGTTTTCATCCGTTATATACGTTTTCATTCGTTTTCAGCCGTTTGTATCCGTTTTAATGTGTTTTATCCGTTTTTATCCATTGAATGCGTTTTCATCCGTTTCTATACGTTTTCAGCCGTTTTAGACGGTTTCGTTCTTTATTTTTTGTCCGTTTTTATACGTTTTCATCCGTTTTATGCGTTTTCATATGTTTTTATGCAATTTCATCCATTTTTATACGATTTCATCCGTTTTATACGATTTTATCCGTTTTATACGATTTCCTTTGTTTTATACGTTTTCCTCCCTTTTTACGTTTTCATCCGTTTTTAGAGTTTTTATGCGTTTTCATCCGTTCTATACGTTTTCATCCGTTTTCATATGTTTTCATCCATTTTTATACGTTTTATCCGTTTTTATATGTTTTCATCCGTTTTAAACCGTTTCCTACATTTTCGTCCATTTTTGCACGTTGTTGTCCGTTTTTATCTGCTTTCATCCGTTTTTTAATACGTTTCCTCTGATACTTTTCTGTCTGTTTATTTAACGATTCAATCTTTTATATTACTTTTGTATATACCCTTTTTTACCATTTTTATAACGTTTGTGTACATTTTATACTTCTTATTTTACTTTTTTAGTTTATTAAAAAAAAAAAAAAATACCTTTTTTTTTTTTTTTTTTTTTTTTTTTTTTTGTACGTTTTTTACATTTTCACCCCTTTTTTCCGTTTTGTGCGTTTTTGTACGTTTCTATGCTTTTTAATATGTTTTGTAGTTTTATACATTTTTATAAGTTTTTGTTTCACGTTTTATCCGTTTTTCTCCATTTCATCCGTTTTATTCGTTTTTTAGGTTTTTGTACGTCTTTATACCACAAAAACATATAATAACAGCTAAAAACAAATGAAACATATAAAAACGTACAAAAATCGATGAAACAGATGAAAACGTATAAGAACATAAAACGGATAAAAATGTATTAAAACAGATGAAAACATATATAAATGTATAAATCGGATGGAAACCAATGATAACATACAATAACGAATGAAAACGGATAAAACGTATAAAAATAGACAAAAAACAGATGAAACGTATAAAACGGATGAATGCGTATAAAAACGGATAAAAACGAATAAAAACGGATGAAAACGGATAAAAACGTATGAAGACAGATGAAAACATAAAAAACGTATAAAACATATGAAAACGTAGAAAGATCCAATATGAAAAAATAGTTAATTATGAAAAGAAATATGCTTGAAAATAGCTTAGTCTAACATCTTATCATTTTCAGAATAAGAATAATATAACTAATTTTAAACGGGTTTTGAAGATCGTTATAAACTCATCTAGGATCTATAAGAACAAAAATAACAAAGTTTGTATGTTGCGCAGCGGAATAAGAACAAGAACAATGTTATTAAACAAGGTTTTACATTCATACAAGCCCCAATTCTATTTGATCAAAATAGAACGTGTTACCTAACTATAACAAGGATCAAATACACTTTGATCTTAGGGCTAAACGATCTCAAGTGGTGAGATCGTTGGTGTTATCCTTCTACATGATTAAACACCTTAAAACATATACTAGACGTCTAGGATACACACACATAAACAATGTCTAGGGATCTCTTTATATAGAGAGTCCATCTAGACTTACAAGGAAATCTAATTGTATTAGGAAACTAAATCTTTTCCTAATCTTTGATCTTTATCTTTTAAGGAAGTCTTCTAGAATCCTCCATCTTTTGTAGAATTCAATAATGTCGAATTAGACCCTCTTGTTTCATTCTTTTGTATCATTCTTTTTGTATCATTGTTTTTGTATCATCAAATCAATAATTCCCAACAATCTTCCCCTATTTGATGATGACAAAACAAACACTGATTCCAAGATGATCCATAGTAGCTTGATCTTTAGCAAGCTTTATCTTCAACTTAAGCACTTGAACATCTTGTATATCTTCAAATCTGATCTATTGAAATGAAACTAGTATCTTCCCCTAACTTAAGATTTCCTTGAACTGTTCCATTTCATGCCACCAAAACACTTAAAAATTGTTAAATCATATCATATCATCTCTGTAACATCTTTCCCTTTTTGTCATTATCAATTAGGGGGCTGTGAAGATATGAAACTTTGATTTTTTACAACTAAACTTCTAATCCAAGCTTTCCAATGTCTCAAATTACCCTCCATGACGCATAATAAGAATAATGAATTCAAGCAGTAGAAACTTATACTAGCAGTAGTAACAATGACTTAGCAGTAGTAAATGAAAACCTTCCCCTCAAGTGGTGTATGTAACATATCCAAATGGTTAAACTCTTTATCATATGCTTCCCTCGAAACCAATATGTTAACCATATCTTGAATCTCTTATTCTTTTGGCTCTTTGTAATGACTACTGATGGAGAAAACTCAGTATTACAAACTTGATGCTGAAGTAGAATAACCCAAACTTGTGTCTTATGTCTTGTACTATCCACGTGACTCCAAACTTACACGTAATTCCTTGAAGTATAAGTAGACCTAAGTATCTTGACAAAATCCTCAACTATATGAGACACTGAGCACTACAACGTAACTCCTTTAAGTGATAGCAAATGTGCGCATTGAGCACCAAAAGTTTGTAGATCACACATTGCTAGATTTGACAAGTCTTCGTCAACATCGATTTTAAGCTCAAACAAGTTATCTTCAAAAGTCATCATCCACCCACCCCAACTTTTAAGATATGATAAGAACACGCACTTGTGAAAATTCCACTTCAACTCCAAATAAGTGATAAAAAATTGTCTCCGTAATCAATTCTTGCAATTAATCCCAAAATAGCCTTTTCTGTTTGAGATCTTCTGTTCCAACCAAGATCTAAACCATGTGTGGTCAGATATCGGACAAAGCTAGCAGTAGTAATTCATTGAAACCCTAGCAGTAGTAACTGCGTTTAATGCTGGCAGTACTAATATCACGAACAACACTAATGGATACTACTGTTTTCATTGCCAACAATTGAAGCAGCTGTAACTTCAATAACAGTAGTAACTGCTTTAACACCCTAGCAATAGTAATGATCATGAAGCAGCATTAACTTATGTTCGAACCCTAGCAGTATTAACACCTTTTCTAACAGCAACACTAAGAAGTTTATTTATGGGAATAAATACAAACTCTAAAAATTAGAGTTTTCTCATCATAACAAATCCCATACAAAACCGTGAATCAAATCCCACACAAACTCTGCTAACGACGCCATCTCTAGGGTTTTCTTCTATTATTCAACACCACATCAGGTAACCTAAGAACCCAATACATGTAAGTTTTAACAGCAGTAATACTTTCACTTTCATACCTCATGATCAAAGAACATATGAAGTGCGACAATCCAGTTCCATGTGTTTTCCAGATACGACATTCCACGAGCAATCACAAAGGAACAACAATATCACCTTAACATTAGGGTTTCTTCACATCATGCACGCGTTAAGCCAATCAGAATGAGTTTGTCAAAACCCGAAGAGAGTATAGCGTACAACACTCGATCATCAAAACCATGAACAAACCTGGATCGTTTATGAATTATGAAACCCTAAATATACTAAAGTCCAATCAGACCAGAAACATGATCTAATCCAGACAATAGACAAAAGGGATTGATATGCATGGAACATATATCTTTAACGAGCAGAAACCCCATCAATAAGCAAAACCCAAACCCTAACTGAGCCTTAATAATTAGGATTAAGCATGAAACCCTTAACAGCAGGAAGGGTTTTGAGAATAACAGCGGCAGAACCAAACCCTTGTAGTTACAAACCGATCAACAAGAATCTTTTGAATCTTTTCATGTCGCAAACCTTATTGTTTGACCTGATCATAAAGAAAAACCAAACAGAGTTGCCATTTTGAACATTGTGAACAACATGTCCTTTATTGTACAAGTATCTTGAAGTTAACTCCTTTTACTTCAAGTAAGGTTCGCAAAACCCAGAATTTCGAAAACCTTTGCTTCACCCTTGAAGTCGACGAACCTTGAAACCCATACAACTCTTGAATCTTGTAACCGAATACCACTCTTTCCTGCTTACCGAATTAAGATTTTATGTAAACCCTAATATTACCGATTTTCAACAGTTACCAAAAACATAAACCTTTTGATTTACCGAATTTGCTGAAAACCCTAATATAACTTATGTTCGATTGTAAAACTTTATAGATCCTAGATCAAGAGCCACATGGCTCTGATACCAATTGTGAAGATCGTTATAAACTCATCTAGGATCTATAAGAACGAAAATAACAAAGTTTGTATGTTGCGCAGCAGAATAAGAACAAGAACAATGTTATTGAACAAGGTTTTACATTCATACAAGCCCCAATTCTATTTGATCAGTATAGAACGTGTTACCTAACTATAACAAGGATCAAAGACACTTTGATCTTAGGTTTAAATGATCTCAAGCAGTGAGATCATTGGTGTTTTCCTAAAACATGATTAAACACCTTAAAAACACACACAAAAACAATGTCTAGGGATCTCTTTATATATAGAGTCCATCTAGACTTACAAAGGAAATCTAGTTGCATTAGGAAACTAAATCTTTCCTAACCTTGATCTTTATCTTATTAAGCAAGTCTTCTAGAATCCTTCATCACCTTAGAATTCCATGTAGACGAATTAGACCCTCTTGTTTCATTCTTTTGTATCATCAAATCAATAATTCCCAACAATCTTCCCCTATTTGATGATGACAAAACGAACAGTAAAATTATTCAAGGATAATCGACAATAACAAAACTAAACTAACATGACCAACACACAAAACCCTACCCCACCCCAACCTAAGCCAACCCAAACCCAAACTGAGCCAAAATACATAGAATACGCAATCCACCAGACACCTCAGGAAGTTAAAAGATCATCACACGTCCTAACCCAACCAATAAGTAACACAACCGATCAACCCGAATCTATGAATCTTAAATGTCCACACCTTAAGTTTGACCTTCTCAAACAGAAAAACCAAAACGAGTAGCATTTATAGAACAATGTAAACAACAAATACCTAAATAGAACACTAAAACTTCAAGTTAACTCCTTTTAACTCAAGTAAGGTTCCAAAACCCATAATTTCGCAAACCTTTCTTCACCCTTGAAGACAGACGACCTTGAACCCATACAACTCTTTAAACTGTAACCGAATACCCTCTTCCAGCTTGACCGACTTAAGATTTTTTTTGTAAACCCTAAATTACCGATTTTTTCAACAGTTTAGCCGAAAAACATAAACCATTTTGATTTACGCTGAATTTGCTGTGAAAACCCTAAATTAACTTAATGTTCGAATGTTAAAACTTTATAGAATTCCAAGATTAAGAGCCGACATGCTCTGTACCAATTGTGACGTTCATATAACACATCTAGGATCTATAAGAACGAAAATAACAAAGTTTGTATGTTGCGCAATGGAATAAGAACAAGAACAATGTTATTAAATAAGGTTTTACATTCATACAAGCCCCAATTCTATTTGATCAAAATAGAACGTGTTATCTAACTATAACAAGGATCAAAGACACTTTGATCTTAGGGCTAAATGATCTCAAGTGGTGAGATCGTTGGTGTTATCCTTCTACATGATTAAACACCTTTAAACACACACTAGACATCTAGGATACACACACATAAACAATGTTTAGGGATCTCTTTATATAGAGAGTCTATATAGACTTACAAAGAAATCTAATTGTATTAGGAAATTAAATCTTTTCCTAATCTTTGATCTTTATCTTTTAAATAAGTCTTCTAGAATCCTCCATCTTTTGTAGAATTCAATAATGTCGAATTAGACCCTCTTGTTTCATTCTTTTGTATCATTCTTTTTGTATCATTGTTTTTGTATCATCAAATCAATAATTCCCAACACGGGTTTTCAAAATTTTAACTAGTTTTTAGAGAAGAAAAACCATTCTCTTCTCTAGGAACTTAATAATGGAAAAACAAGAAATTTTTTTCACCAATTAAACGACCCTTTAGCCAACATGACCATGGGTTTGCGAATAAATGGGTTTGCAAAGAATGGGTTTTATCTCGTAGAGCTAGACTCAAGTTTAAATCTCACTAACACCTTTTGTCGTAGTTTATATCCTTCTCTTGGTTTGATTTCATATAAAGAGAGAATTATGAGCAAGAGAATAATCACCGTTTAAATAAATTGAGTAAAATCTTAAAGTTATCAGTGATCAATATGTTTTCAAAACAATCGATCTGTAGTTTCCTTTTAAATACTTACAAATCCAAACATTATTTAAAATATTACATTCTAACTACTAACTAGCAGGGTATCAGCGTGTTACCGCGGCGGGTATCATGTGACGATTAATTGAAGAAATAAAAGAATTTGATCCCGGTAAGGTCCGGTTAACCCGTTTTTATCTATTTTGATGGGTCCTCTCTGGTTTGTCTTCAGACGGCTTTTATTGGCTACCTGAACCGATGGTGACTCCGGTTCCCAGTTGAACCCATTGGTCTGGTCCGGTTTTCAAACTATATCCACTATCATTTTAGGGAGACATCATATGTACACTTTTGTAGATGTATGCTTTTAATTGTTGTACAATGTAAATATATATGATTGTATTTTTAAGTAATGAAGTAATCATGTGTTAATAATGTATTAATTATATTCATTATGTAAAATGTGTAGATATCTATCTATCTATTATATATAAAGATACAGTCCTATAATTTAATGTACATGAGCTCATAATGAGTGGGCAAGTCATCATTATGAGTGTGTCCTGCATAAACAGTCATGGGTACACAACCCTCTTACATACAATATGTTTTAATGCAACATCAAGGTATTTAATATGAAGGGTAAAACTGATTTCTATGGAAAATCAAGAGCTCTTTTCATTTGCCCAACACCATTAAAACCACACACACATTCACAACTGAAATGAAAAAACACAGACATTCAAATCTGATTAATTCAGATGAAACGGATAATCGATTTAATCTAGGGATCTGTTGAAGAACAAGTTGTATGAACACAGTTCACATAATTTCATTCCTAATAATCTACCTCGTGTAAATTCAAATTCGACTCTTTCAAACCTTTGTATTGTTAATTTAGATTTTTAATAAGCTTTTGATGTTGATGTTTATCGAGATCTCTTATTATTTTGTTAATTTTATAATTTATAGATTTGTAGATATTTTCTGGCCACGATTTCTGTGTTTAAACAAGTATAACCATTGTTGGCAGGACATGATCTTCCACATGTAGTAGCAGAAAATGATTCAAGGTATGATGGCAAGATCTCCCCACATCTATAAACAAGAAATTCATCAAAGCGACTCATCAATTATAAACCAGGTTTTTGAATTTATGATTTATAATAAGAAATTGATTGATTTGTTTGATTGGTGGCTTAATTGATTATTGCTTCTTTCATATTTATTTGATTCTTTTGAGCATTTTTATGAATATTCATGAATTTTTACAGTGAACACCAGGTTTGTACGTTAATTTATATGACGTTTTTTTATTGTTTGAATGTTTTTATAATTATTCACGAATTGATCATCAAGAGGTTGTTGTAGGCATTTTGAAATGTAGTAATTGAAATTAATGTATACCATATGTTATATAAATGAATGCCGAAAGCTTATGTGCACAGGTCTGCAACTCAATCATAAGTTATAATTGATATAAAAGCTGAACAACTTCTTGGTATGAATTTTGTGTGGGATTCATCAAGACAGGTATGTACTTTGATTGAGTTTTTTGTTTTCATTTTTTTTTATTTTTGAAGTTGGGGTTTTGTTAGCTTATGATTCTATTATTTAGGCTAAACTGATGGTAGCAGTACTATACATTTATTTGTTTTTGGGTTCATGTTTTGCATTTAAATTAAAATAGGATTGCTTAGTTTCGAACGGGATGAAATAAGAGTTTCGTTAGTATTATACATTTATTTATTTGTTTTGGGCTTTTCTATATAGTTTATGCATGTCATAAATGTAACTCAAGCTGTGTAATGTTTATTCTGGATGATTAATGTGGTGTACTTTAAATTTAGAAAAAAGTGGTAAAAGCATGTGGGCAAAATGAGAAGAAGAATGAAGAAAATAAAAAGGGCGTGAAGGCAGAAGATACGAGTGTTAAGAAGAAGAAGAAGGAAAGGAAGGTGTGTGATTTGCTTGGTCAAAAGCGCGACCCTCCGGAAGAGGTATGTCGCCCTTCTACTATAAGTGCTAAGATCAATATATTGTATGCCTATATTATGCTTTTGTGGAGGTTTTGTATGAATATCAGTTTTGAATGGATCAAAAAAATAGATTTATATTTGCATTTGTGTGGGTGTTTTAAAATCCATATATGTCCTTATGTTTATACTCGGAAAACATTGTGATATCATATGGCTTGACCACTTTCTGATTGGTTAGGAACGGGATGAAATTAGAGATCTATAATTGCGTTGCCACTTTTGCAAGCGAATTGGTGGAATCATTCTGTTGATGTGGTTGTATTGGATATCGACAATTATTTCACTTGCATACATCTCGGTAAGAAGTAGATTTTTCGCCCCTTTACTTTTAATACTCTATTGATTATGTTTTTATAGTGCATTTTGCATTTCCGTGATTTTTTGTACGCGAGTTATACCAGGTATTTGGAGCCGCTGCCATCAGTTGTAGAAAAGTTTAAGAGGAATCCACACAGGTATATATCTAAATTGCATAATGTGTGAACTTATATTTGCTGCATACCACGACTTATAAATGAGAACTTTAAACATGTAAACTTAGATTATGTGCACCTTCATCTACATTATCTCTTTCATAGTTTAAAATTGGTTCACACTGTCAAAAAGTTCTCAATTTTACGTTCACTAGGATCAGTCCATACATCTATTTAAACGTCACGACGTTGACTGAAAAGTTTTATGCTAATAATTTAACATTGAATCAGAGTGCTCCTATACGAGAAGATTTCAACGTGTGGTACCTTGATGTCATAGCCAAGGCCGTTTGCTGATTATGAGTCTTGTCCGTGTACTAAATGGTTATTAGAACCTTACGGTTATCAATTTGGGAAGCTATTCAGGTATCTATTCCGCTTATGTATTGTTTTCAACTTAGAGTTAAATACTAGATTTCTGTTGTGTTTGCATCTTAGTACCTTTGTGCTGCTTAGTTCAAGCAGTCATCAACACATTTGTAGCGCTATTGTTCCTATAACATGGCCATCAATATGTATTATTGTCAATAGATACTTTTCCAGATAATGTTGCTAATTAGGAACAATGAAATCAACAAAAGATGAACGATTTCTGTTAGGCTCTTATAACAATGAAATCAGAAAATGAAAAAGCTTTTCATATGCTTGCAACTTCTACATCCTCGCTAATTAATTGTAATAGCATGGTGATCAAGTTATCTTAGCCTATAGGTACAAAAACTTATCCACCTGTTTTAGGTTTATTAGGTTTCAGGTATGGAATGAGATAATTCAACTATTGTGCTAGAGGTTATGAATTTATAAATAATTGCATTGATTGAGCGTGTTTGATTTAATGGAAGATTGAGGGGGGGGGGGGGGGGGGAAAAGGGTGTTATAGGTTTTTGGATAAATTGTTTTTTTAAGTGAATTTAGTGTATGTATCTAGGCAGAATGTGTTTACTTTGGATGTGTTGGAGATGCCACAAGGATCTGGATCGGGCTTTGTTTGGGATAAGGATGGTCATATTGTCACTAATTATCATGTTATCCGATGTGCTTCCGATCTCAGGTTTGTTGCTTCTGTATTTTTCCGTTATATCAATCATTTATATTGTATAGAATAAGAGTTAATGAATCATGTGTTAAATGTACGCTGTAAGGACTCCGTTTTGATTTGTTAATTACTTTAAGGTAGACATAAAGAAGCAGCTAAGTTACTGATATGTATCTGTGCAGTATCAATTTTATATAAAAGAGTGTCCTAAATTAATGATCGATAGCCATTGTAATGTATGGAAGATTCAACCATTATAGTTACAGGAGGTGTAATTTGTATTAAGAAAGATTTTTCTAAGTTCTTAAGTGCTTATGAATCCGTAGCTTTTATCTGCCGAGGTTGAATTGATTGTTTGTGTTGACTTTCTAAATTGGTACTTTGACATGTCACAACTGTGACTGGACTGAATATCTCCCCTATAAGTTCTGTTAACGTCTATGACACTGCAGCTGTTTCTCTGCTTATATTGAGTTTATTAATGTTTGTTCAGGGTAACTCTTTCCGACCAGACTACTTATGATGAAAAAGTCATTGGGTTTGACCAAGATAAGGATGTTGTAGTATTGCAAATTGATGCACCAAAAGACAACTGAGACCTATACCAGTTGGTGTGTCTGCCGAGTACCTATACCAGTTGGTGTTGACCATTCAACCCATTAGATAACGGAGATGCAATTTTACCCAAACCTCCTCCCTGGGCATATCCTTTATCCAATAGACATGATCTATACCATTCTGGTTATGATAGGATGTCAAGATCCGCTTCTGATGCAATTGACCGGGCAATAGGCCAGTTGTGGGACTATAGGTAAACATTAGGTTGTGCTTGAGACACAACCCAGAAATGTAACATTTTTTCTCACGATACATGTATACTATTATGAAAGGAATATTGACGATTCACACAAGAAAATTTTCATGCAATGATTTATTAATAATAGTATCTCAAATTCTTATAAGATATTCAAGCACATGCCTACAATATATATAATTCACACGGAGCAAGATAGAAATTACTAATTTTGTGCAAGGATGTAGTAATAATAGTATCTCAAATTGTTTGGAAGTTATGTATCAATACATTATAAAGGACTCAAATTAGGTGTATGTACAAAATGAATTTTGGAGTGACTCAAGGTTATCTTAAATATCATTGGCTTTGTATTTCATATGTTTCGTGAAGTCTAACTTTTTAGAATGTTGGCATTAGAGTACTTCTCCAATAGCAACAATATAAGCCATTTTAACCGAGTCGATAAAACAATGTTGGAGTTGTAGTTTGGATTATGAGCATATTATAATTTTAGTATCACCATGTTATAATTTTAGCATAAGCAGTTTCCCGTGTCAAGTGTACGCATATATGTAACGTCGATGAGTTTCATATATTATGTGTCATTTTGTATGCCCGTCCATATTTAAAAAACAATATCATACATAATTTATTCACGATACATGATTGATCAACTAATGCAGTTGGAGACGATCTTGACTAAAAATCGATAAATTTGCACAAATTTTAGTCATGAGGTGATCTCAAAATATTCATGTAAAACTCGAAGGTTGTGATGGATTCAACCGATTTAAACTAATTTTCAAACAACCTTTGACGTTAACACATTACTTACACAACTACTACACACAACCCGTGTGCAACGCACGGGTCTGAATGCCTCGCGATTATATATTTATGTAATGGGGTGTTTTAATAGTATTAATTATGTTTGTATGGGTTGTATACTATGCATAAATGTGTGTAAGTTGAAAATTAAATATTGTTAAAATTAAACGGCTATTATGCTTTATAAACTAACAGGGTACCCGCGCGTTGCGGTGGCGGGTACCCTGTGACGATTGATCGGAGAAATGTATCTCGGTTCACCCGTTTGTATCGGTTCGACGGGTCTTTTTCGGTTCGTTTTCGGACGGCTTTTATTAGCTAGCCGAACCGGTGGCGACTTTGGTTCCTGGTTGTGCCCGTTGGTCGGGTCCGGCTTTCAAAACTATATGTACCATCAATTTGTTAGCATATAATTGTATAAAGCAATGTGTATTTTATTAGTTTGTACAAGATTTATAATAACATATACTTTTTCATTTTAGGGGTGTTTTAAAAATAACATTAATTAGTGTGTTTAATTAGTTTGTACTTTGGATTATATTGTAGCTTGTTTAGATTGTATGTTGTGAAGATATTATTATACTTTTGAGTAATGAGTGTTTTAATTGGTGCTTTTAATTAGTTGTATAATGTGAATATATCATTGTACTTTTAAGTAATTTGCTGTTTTAATAAGCGTATTAATTATGTATTAAAAAGTTGTATAGTATGCTTTCTTATGGTTATTAAATGTGTAGATATGATTGTACATTTATGTAATGAGGTATTTTAATTAGGAGTATTAATTATGTTTGTAGATTGTCAAGTTTTAATTAATAATGTTGGTACACTATGCTTAAATGGTTGTAACTTGAAAATTCAAGCTTTCTATTTTTAGAATGCAAAGATGCTTAATATGTAGTATAGATATAGATATAGATAGTTAAGATAAATAAAAGAGAGAATTGCAAAAATGGTCCTTGTGGTTTGGCCAAATTGCAGATTTGGTCCGTCGAATTTCGAAAGTGCAAAAAACGTTCGTATTTTGAAGGTTTGGTTTCACGTTTGGTCCTTGTGATAGATCTGGGTTATGATTTCGTGTTGTGATTGTTGTGTGATAAGGTTTAGATCGGAATTGAAGACGATGGAATTTTTGTTTGTTAGAAGTGTATGGTGATTTGTGAGGATAGGACGGATTTGGGTTATGATTTGGGTGGGGATAATGTTTTTGTGTAATTGTTGATTTGTTTGTGAGATGAATATGATGATGAAGTGTGATGTGTTTGATTTTTGTTTTTGATGTGGAATGGTTTTTTTTTGAAGATGATGATGATGATGAAAAAAAATATAAATCTGGGTTTATATATTTTGAAGATGATGATGATGAAAAAAAATAATGTGGAATGGGTTTTTTGATTTTATAAATTTGGAAAAAGTGATGATGAATTGAATATTAATTAAAAAAAATAAAAATTCATAAATAATAAAGTAAAAAGAAGACGAGGGTATTTCAGTCATTTTAGTTCGACCAAGGACCAAAAGTGAAACCAAACCTTCAAAATACGAACGTTTTTTGCAGTTTTGAAATTCGACGGACGAAATCTGCAATTTGGCCAAACCACAAGGACCATTTTTGCAATTCTCTCTAAATAAAAGATATTTCGAGAAAACAAAAGATTTAAGTTCATTTGGATGCCAAAATTAATGTGGATACCAAGGGACTAATCCCCGCCCTTCATCTCTATCTTGATCCAATAGATAAAATTAAACCGAAAAATCATTTTCATCCTTTTTTTTCAAATATTAATGTCTTTCAAACCGTTAATCGTTAAACGAAAAATATACCATCACGACGAGCATTAAATTATCTTTCCATCGATATCCACTTTGATATACTTTCGACGATTTTTTTTTTTTGTTTTTTTCACGTTTTTTACGGTTTTATTTTTATTTTTTCTTTGTTGAAACTTGCATGAGAAATCATATATGATATTAGTGTTAAATCATATATGATATTTAAAATCATATATGATATTACTGATAAATCACATATGATAAAATCATATATGATATTAGTGTTAAATCATATATAATATTTAAGTTTAATGCAATCACATGTAATTCGATGTTAGTGTTATATCATATATGATTTTATACGAATATTCAAATTAGTGTTTAATCATATATGATATTTTCATGCAAATTTCAACAACGAAAAAAAAAGGTGAAAAAAACGAATTTTTTTTATCGAAAGTATATTAAAGTGGATATTTATGAAAAAATAATTAAATGTTCGTCGTGATGGTATATTTTTTTCGCTAAATAATTAACGAGATATTTAAGTTTTAAAAAATGAGTGAAATAAAAAAATCCTTTGATTCTCAGTCATTTTTTAAATGAATAGTAAGGATGAGTCCTTGATATCCAATACCAATCGCATCGAAAACAAAAAATAAAATAAAAACGTAAGAGTTATAATTTGAGACGGAAGGAGCGATTAACTTATGTAGTTATGTTAACTTAAGACGGTGTTTTTTTTTCCCTTCTGATGGATAAAAGTAAATAAACAGCACCCGACCCAAAGTAAATAAATTCACCATCTCAGATTTAAACCCTAAATCAAGGTTTCATCTTTTTCATATTCACATTCACAATCAATCATGGATCTATTACAATCATACGACGCAGAAGACGGCGACACCATATCATCATCATCACCAGACTCCTCCCCACCACGTCTCACCATCACCCCCAAATCCTCCGCCCCTAAAGTCGACGACACCATGCTCTCCTTAACCAACCCCAACAATTCCCTTAAATCCAACAAACCCCTGGACCCCACACAACACGTCGTCAACTTCAACCCCACTTACGACCAGTTGTGGGCCCCTATCCAAGGCCCATCTCATCCTTACGCCAAAGACGGCATTGCTCAAGGTATGCGTAACCATAAGCTAGGCTTTGTCGAAAACGCTTCTATTGCTTCTTTTACTTTCGATGAACAGTATAACACTTTTTATAAATATGGGTACGCTGCTGATCCCTCTGCTAACGCTGGGTATAACTACGTTGGCGATATCGACGCGCTTAAGAGAAACGACGCCGTTTCGGTTTATAATATCCCCCAACACGAGCAAAAGAAGCGAAAGCTCGAGAAAAAGAAGGAGAGTTTGGAGAATAATGAGGGGGAGGTGGATGAGATGGAGAAAGTGGAAGTCGAGAATCCTGCGAGTGATGTTTGGTTGATGAAGAATAGGAAGAGTCCGTGGGCGGGTAAGAAGGAGGGGTTGCAAGGGGAGTTGACCGAAGAGCAGAAGAAGTACGCGGAGGAGTATGCCAAGAAGAAAGGTGAGGAGGGTGCGAGTAAGGATAAAGGGGAGGTTGTTACGGATAAGAGTACATTTCATGGGAAGGAAGAGAGGGATTATCAAGGGCGGTCGTGGATTGCGCTCTAAAGGAGCGAAAGCGAATAATGATCATTGTTATATACCGAAACGGTTGGTGCATACGTGGAGTGGGCATACCAAAGGGGTTTCGGCGATTAGATTTTTTCCGAAACATGGCCATTTGTTGTTGTCGGCTGGGATGGATAGTAAGGTTAAGATATGGGATGTGTTTAATACGGCAAGTGTATGAGTACGTATAATGGGACATGGTAAGGCGGTTTCGTGATATAATCGTTTGTAAATGATGGGTCGAAGTTTTTGACTGCCGGGTATGATAAGAATATTAAGTATTGGGATACGGAGACGGGGCAGGTGATTTCGACGTTTTCGACTGGGAAGGTGCCTAATATGGTAAGTAGAATCCGATGAAAAATGATAAGCAGAATATACTTTTGGCGGGTATGAGTGATAAGAAGATTGTTCAGTGGGATATTAATACAGGGCAGATTACGCAGGAGTATGATCAGCATTTGGGTGCGGTTAATACGATTACGTTTGTTGATAATAACAGGAGGTTTGTTACTTCTAGTGATGATAAGTCTCTTCGTGTATGGGAGTTTTGGTATGCCCGTTTTGATAAAGTAATAGTGGAGGCCTCAAATGGCACTCGATGCCTACTATTTTTCGCTTCATCCTAATGGAACATGGTTTGCAGCAACAGAGTTATAATAACCAAGTTTTGATCTATAGTACACGTGAGAGGTTTCAGCTAAATAAGAAAAAGAGGTTTGCGGGTCATGTAGTTGCTGGGTATGCTTGTCAAGTGAATTTCTCACCAGATGGTCGGTTTGTTATGTCTGGGGATGGTGAAGGTAGGTGCTGGTTTTGGGATTGGAAGAGTTGCAAAGTCTTTAGAACGTTGAAGTGTCATGAATCGGTTTGCATTGGTGCTGAGTGGCATCCTTTGGAACAAAGTAAAGTTGCTACCTGCGGATGGGATGGCTTAATCAAATACGGTAAGAATCTTATTCTTGCATATTTGTTTATACTTTATTTAATCTACGAAACTTAGAATATTCGAGTTTGACATATTAGAATAATTATCGTATAAAGGACATAAGTAGAAAAATTAAGCGATTCCGCACACCCTCATTGTTTCAAATCTGTGCTTAACATCTGTTAAAATAAGTAGTGTAACTGACCTTATTATTTTTCAGTTCTTAATTAGGCTAACATAAGAAAAAAGGGTTTACCCAAACGCACAAAACAGATTATTTGCTTAAAAAAATGGGTGAGGAGCACTTTGTAAGCAATAAAAACACCCTCATATCTGCATAAATAACAACTTAAAAGTTATGAATGTACTTATTCTGATGATGGCATGCAACATGTGTCTGATAAGTATAAACTTGTGAGACTATGGATTTGTTGTTGTTTACGTTTAGTTGTTGTTCATACTTGAGGGTGTACGAGTGTTTGGCAAGATAAATGCTATAATCTGATAATGCAGAAGCACATCTAAACCGTTCTGTCGCTGCTAGATATTTGATTCAGAATATCACATAATTTTTTTCTTTCATAAAGCAAGGCCAAACACGCTTTTGATTATCATCAAGAGTGCTAAATCCGTTTTATGTTTTGAGAATAAATATTAAGGTCTCTTCTGAGATTAAAAACTTATATCTGGTGCAATTTTCGTAGGGGTTTAGACTATGTTTTCTGAGGGAATGATGATGTTGCTATCAAGTGTGTATTGCATAAGCCGAGATATAGACTTCATACTAGTTAGTAACCATGATTAACTTATGAAATGCATGCTCAGTTTTGTACTCAAAAGTAGATCTAGAATGCTTGACTCTACGCTTGCTCTTAGTTTGATGAAGTTTAACACCAACAAGATAGTTGGTATCTTTTAGATCAAAATCAACATCATCAGAGTGTTTGGGTCTGACATAACTAGTACTCGACATAAAAATCATGATTGTTATTAGTTGAATGAATGCTACACATAAAAGAAGTAGTTGTTTTTCATAGCAACTTGCAGCAACCAAAATCAATTTAACAGAAGCGTGATTACTACGGCGTAAAGTTATAAAGTTAAACCTTTCTAAAGTGCGGTATGAATGTCAAAAAAAAGCTTGATGTCCCTTGTCACATAAGCAATGAGCCAATAAGAAACAAGTAGTCAATAACATATATAGTCATATAGAT
>BQNB010017095.1:0-70520 GCA_026074375.1 Tanacetum coccineum | reverse complement strand
AATAATGTAAAATTGTAAAAATAAGCATGAACATGGTGACATTTATATGCAAGTTAACAATGGGAATTGAATCATATCATATTACAAAAATATGGATGATCATATTATGTATGTAAATGTATTTGGACGTATTAATTAACTAGCAACTTTACCTCCCTACTTAATCTTATACTATTACTTTGAATTGTTGGTGACTACTGACTAGCATTAATATAGATCTTATACATTCGTGGAAAGATGACGTGAAGTAGAAAAAAAATGGTGGACTAGCTCAAATGTAGTTGGTGTAACAGAAAATAATGATATATATTTTATTAAATAACGATTTACATTACCATTATATATATTAACGAAGCAAACGATTGCGTCTTGAAAGTATAAAATTGACGTCGTTTTAGGCGTGGGTTGGGCTAGGTGTGAGTGGGCTTGGTCTAAACGACGCAGTTTAGGGTGGAACAATGTCATTTTGGAATGTTTAATGCCGTTTAATATTTTAAGTAAGTCAGACTGTTACACAATGAAAACCCCGTAGGTTATAATCTTTATTGAGACACAATATATAGAGGTTACATAACCTAGAAACCCTAATGGACTCAACCCCCAAACCAGGCTTGGGCCTAATCCATCTAATACTCCCCCGCAGTTCGAGCGACGAAAGCTCGGACTGGAGCAGAAAACAAAATAAAACATTAAAACAAACAATAAAACAATACGATTGTGTGAGTTTTTGACCTTAGCACAAATCATGATTGTGTGGATTTGTGACCTTAGCACAAATCACCAACACAAATTATGCGCGGTTGTGTGGATTTATGACCTTAGCACAAATAACACAAATCACTAACAATTAACAAAACATAACTTTTTTTAAAAGAAAACTAACGACAATAGAAACATAATTTGACATTCTGGAACGTCATCTTAGCTGCTTCCATTGGCTTCAAACTGATATAGCTCTCCAATGATATACATAATTACATACCATATGCCACATGTCATCAGCAATGATAAATACCATTAGTACTCCAATAAGATGCTATCAAATAAGTGACCTTGCCGGTGTGGAGAATTTTTTTTTTAATGGATCGATGGTTTTATTGAGGAGAGGGAGGTGACAGGTAGGGTTTGGTCTCTGATACCATGTTAGACAATGATAAAACCCGTAGGTTATAATGTTTATTGAGACACAATATATAGAGGTTACATAACCTAGAGACCCTAATGGACCCAACCCACAAACCGGGCTTGGGCCTAATCCATCTAATATGGACGACGTCGTTTTGATGTTTTTGGTGGGATATATATGGACTGTCGTTTGCTAGATATACATACGAATAAGTAAGGGATTCGCACACACGATTAAAAATCGTGACACACACATAAACTGTTATAGTTGGAGCAACAACGTTAGAACGAAATCAGTTTCTTGCATGTAAGTATCAACTTTTTTGCCTTTGTCGACGATTCTATCTCGAGTTTGGTTTTTTTCAACGGCGATTTTATTATAAAACTAGCATGGAGCTAGAAGAGATTACAAACTAATGTTACGAGGATATTGCATCCAAAGAACCCAATTAAATTTAGAAATACAATGACTAGAACACCAAGTAAATGACAATCAAACTATATCGTTAAAAAGAATATCCCTTCTCGGATGACTATCCCCGAATAAGAAGCGATTTTCTGAATCGCCATATAGACCACCACATCACATAGCAAACGCCTTTAAAACCCTTTTTCAAGCGCTTGGAAAATCGAAGGTTATAAAACCAAAGAAGCCACTTTTCGTAAGAATGAATATCAGGATCATCAAGCTCCCACCAACGGTTTACCTTACTCCTTACTTGACGAGCCAAAGAACATGAGAAAAAAAAGGTGAGAAGTAGACTCCACTTAAATGATACATAACAGGCAAAGGATAGATGGAATATCCAGCCCTCTAAGGGAAAAATTCAAATGCGCAGGTAACTTAACCATGCAAAGTCTCCAAGCAAAAACATTTATCTTAATGGGGATAACATTAACCCATCTAGTAGGCACCTCCTCCTTTGGCAATAATATATCATCAATAAAGTTACGAACCGATTTCACCGAGAAATCTCTTGAAGCCTCTAACGACCAAACCTAAAGATCTAGCATATAAGGCAAAAGAAGATCAGCAGTACGGGATAAGAAATGAAGTTGTTGCTCCTCTTCGACCCCACCTCTAGGAGCACGAAGGTAAGAAAAATCCATGGAAGCATGCAACATTTTCACAGCCACACTAATTTTCTTATGTGACTCTAAGGCATAAAGTCTAGGATATTGATGCTTCAAAGCTATCTTATCTAGCCAAATTTTATTCCAAAAAAGAGTGTCTTCCTCGTTACCCACCTTTTTCTAATGAGTAGTGTAAAGTTTTTATTGTTTTTAGGGGTTTTGGTTTGGATGATGAGTACAACATATGATTGTGTTTGTAATATTGTAAGAGTTAGTAAAACGTGTGGTTTGTTAGGATAAAGTTGTTGCATGTGTATTTTTGTTGTTTTTTTTTGTGGATCTAAAAATAAAGTTGTTGCATGTCGGGTTTTTGCGGTGTTTTAGATAAAATCTAGATACGATTAATGCATGCTTTAATTTTGTTGTTAATTTCAGAATAGGTTAGGGTCGACGACGATATTATGTAGTCAGCTTGCCAAATTCCCTTATTAGGACTAGAGGCGGACCAAACCCTATGTTAAACCAAAAGTAACTAAGGCATTTAAGTTAGTATAAGTGCTTATTAGAGGCGGATCAAACCATAGTAAGTAGATGGGTAAACGGGCAACCCTTACTAACACACCCGTAATCCTGTTAGTCGTTTGGCTAGTGGATATGAACGAGGGACACCATAGATAAATCACTTTAGATTAGCTGAAGGACTTCATGCGTAGTGTTATTCTGGGCCCCTATCGATTCTTGTCCTGGCAGGGTAGGGATAGACACTTTAGAATAAGGTAACCGTGACCTTTGTTTAAAATTACGTTTTGCGGTCCGATGCAATAAAGTTCCAAGAGGCCGATGCGTGTTGCATATGCGAGCGCATTTTGGACGCGACGCGTTTTGTATTAAAAAAACTACAAAATGATATTTATACGTAGTATATAAAACATAGAACCAAGTAAATGAAATAAATTTTCAAATAAGTCACCAAGATATAAAATTAGGCGAATAATCTATTTGTAAAACAAATACGTCACTAAGTCATGACACAAAATACTTAGAGACAAAATTAAAACCTCCAACTAAATGTGGTTTTAAACGAGACCCTCCTCCTTTAATTACTTTCAAACATAATGAACATGTAAAGTTATTTTTAATTTTCGGATCTTCATCCATAATTTCTACCTGGATCCTTGTTTTTGTTACCAGTGAATGCGGTTAAGCGTGGGAGATTATAGTCCATTCTATACATATGCATGATGACATGATGTTATAATGTATTAGATGTATACTTATAAGTTATACCAGTAGCTAACAATCTGAATTCATTTATAACTAAATTAATAACAAAAGTCAGAACTGCTAATTTTAGTCAAATTTGAATCATACATATGATATCCAACTCAATTATTTAACATATATGATCAAAGAACAATATGACTCTGGCACAACATGAAGCTAGAATAAGACGATTGTTTGCGAGATGTTAAATCATGTTAATGGTGCAGGATCATGAACCGAAAGGTAATTTGGATGAAGGGTAATTTGGATGTCGTTATGTGTTCGTTTTGGATGTCTTTAAACAACTATGTTTCGAAGTCCATTAAATATTTTAGCTTCTTTTTTATGTTTTAATTTTTCCAAAATGACCTAATTCCATATTGCGACAATTGCAACCATTGTTAGCATTAGGCAAATGCGGCAAATTGTGGTTTAATGCGGGCGCATTTTGGGTTGGCATCGCATCGCATTAGGCACCATAATGAGAAATCCTAAATGCAATGCAATGATGCGCGCAATTCACGCAATGATGCTCACATTTTTAAACCAAGACCATGACCATGTGGCCTTATCTACTAAGTACGTATCACCAACTTAAATAAACTAGATAAGTCCACTTAAGTAAACATGGATTAATTAGAATTGTAGGATTAACTCGGCTGACACCCTTTCCACTACTTGTCACAAACCCAACCATTTTATTGTTTTCTAGTATAGTTTACTAGTTAGATAAAGCACAATCGTCCCAACCTTCTCAGGTTGAAACACCCTAAAATAACTTGTAGAACCTTAGGAATTACTTTAGTTCACCTACTCCTTGTGAACGACATGTGCTTACCATTTCATTAAGCAGCGTACGACCGCGTACACTACCCGTTACAATTAAGTCTAGGTAGGTTAGTCGAAAATTATAAATATTAAAACTAGACTTAAAATAATACTTCAATTGACAAAGTTGATGTTGGATTCAATAGGCCTCTTCTCAAATTCATTCCTAGCCAATTTGTTGATCAATGTAGTGTATATGATGTAATATAGTTCAAGTGACTCCCTTGGAATGGATGTGAACTGATCAAATTCCCAAAGAATGATAGTCTCCTTATCGTGCTTCCCATAATCTAATCCGTCCATCTAACGTCTAACCTTTTCCCAAACCTCACTTGCACTCTTAGCAGCATCAACAGTCTTGTGAACCTCGTCAGGTAAACTAAGTAGAAGAATTCTAATTGCTTCCTTATCTACCAAAAACAAACAAGGTCTTCATCTTTCAAGTCCTTTTCAGTCTATAGGCGGGTGAAGGTTGAAACTAAAGGAGTACGCGTTTCATCATCCGGGTCTAGTATTTCTTTCATCTTGTAAGGACCTTCAAGAATGGATTGAATCAGATGTTTCCTATTTGACTTGTTATCGAGGTATCTCATGATACGACTTTGCCAATAAACATAGCTTTCTTGATAAAGCAATGTGGGTCGGTTTTCAGAACAAACATTGATAAGGTCTTGTTATTGAGTCGTGATGAAGTGTTATGATTGGTGTGAAATTATTATGGATCGATAGAATGAAAATAGAGTGGATTGTGGAAATCAGTTTTAAAACTCGTAACATAGTCAAAGTTGGTCAAAACTAGTAACCTTGGTCAAATTTTGATCAAAACTCGTAATGGTCAAACCCGGTCAAACTTGTAATGGTCAAACTTGGTCAAACTTGCAATACAACAAACTCGTAACGAAGAACAATAGCAAACTCGTAACTTTGAATTATTCCAAACTCTTGAGAATGAATAAACGTCAAACTCGTAATGATGAATAAACCTCAAAATCGTAATGAATAATCAATCCCAAACTCGTAATATGGATTAGATTCAAATTTGTAACTTAAAACAATGAATCAAAACACGTAATCCTTGGTCAAACAGTCAAACTCGTAAGCCTACAAATAGTAATATGATCTTAACATATTTTTTAAAGTGTTGCGAGTTTACAAATTGTTACGAATCTTAAAATGTTGCGACTTTGAGTTTCCTAAATGCACAAAGCACTATCAATTGTACTTTCTTACGAATTTTAAAGTTTGCAAGTTTAGTGTTGCGAGTTTCCCTTACGAATTTCTACTCCTAAATGGGCGGAGCACTTCGTTGTACTATCTTACAAATTTTCAGAAAGGTTAAGAGTTTCCTGTTGTGAGTTTTACCACGGTCGCAATAAAACTCACAAAAAACGACTAAAAACATATAATTTCATGTTTTTATCCCATTCTTTTTGCAAATGTTTTCTTAAAAACACTAAATAAAATTTAAAATGACAACTTTTAAGTTTTAGATCACTATTTCTTATGTTTTCAAAAGATCTTGCGAGTTTTACAAAAAATACTATGAATTCGTTGCTAAACAATTTTTATGCTTGTTTTTAAATAATAATCACTCTAAATCACACCATGAGCTCTGATATTAAGTGTAGGTCACCTAGATATCATTTCACACGTATGAACTAGAGAGTTTTAGAGAAAGAAAGCTAGAGAGAAAATGTAACACCCCCAAAATGGGTCGTAGCGAAATTATGGCCAGGAGTGTTACTTCATAATACCATTGCACAAGACATGAGAGAACAACCTCTAGATGAGTCATTTAAAAAGTTATCTTGTAATGTTTAGACTCCAATGCACATCAAGTAAGCCAAGCATTTATTCACCTGAGAAAAACATGCTTAAAAGTGTTAATATAAAGTTGGTGAGTTCATAGGTTTATGCAAGTATAAATGCAAATCACAAAACTATATATATAAACTTACTGTGTTACAAGTCTCGCCCATACAAGACTTGCAACGCATAAACTTAAATATATATGTTTTTAAAATGCGTATAAACACAAACCACACAATAATGCGTTTGTTAAAATGTTGAAATCAAAGATTTGTAAAGTATGTATGACCATTTCAACCCTTATAATTAGTCAGAAAATGTAAGTTCAATTGTTGGAATCAAAGTTTTTTAAAGTGTGTATGACTATTGTATCCCATACAGTAGTCACAAAAATGTAAACATGAATGTTGGACCGTAGTGTTTCAAAGAGTATGATAATTGTAATGCGCACAATATCACAAAATATTTCAAGTATATATTTCCTAGTATGCAATATAAGGAGTGATTACGATTACTCTAAGTTTATGAAACTGAGGCTCAGACTTGTAAAGTATGCCACTTTATTCAAGGCACAGTAAGAGTTCCAGTATATGAAGTTCGATGCTCCGACATGGTATAACGTTCGTTAGTTCGGTACCGCCGAACTAGTGAGAGCTTATCACCCGAACGGGGATTGTCAATCCCGAATAGATCTATTTTATATCATTCGCACCTACCCGCGGTAATTAACAGTTCATGCCACTTAAGCTAATCCGTAATCATTGCCAAATTAAAGTTGTTGCGTCCATAAGTAAAGCGAGTATGTAAATGAGTTTGTAGTCAATCATGTAAATGAGTTTGTAAACGAACATGTAAATGAGTTTGTAATGAGTATGTAATCGAGTATGTAAACAATTTATGAAACCAAGTATGAAAACGAGTTTGTAAATCCGCATGTTTTCTCACCCAAAAAAGTTATAAAGTATATATAAAACAAGTAAAACATGAGGCTATAAACTCACCTTAAAGTAATAAGACAGTATAATTATCAAAGTGGTGTAGGCACAGAGAATAGAAAATGATGCAACGCAAAATGAGGGGAAAAAAACTATATTCTGGAAACCTAAGTGATGATAATACATATTTAAGCTAAATATGCATTATGAATGAATTAAATTATGTATCGTCCCTAGTATGTGCTTGCATGTCGATTAAATAATGAAGATATTTGTTTTCGAAAAATATTAATTTTAGTCAAACTGACAACTTTGACGAGTCGTCACGCTCTAAATATAAGTCCGTAAATTACGAAGTCGGACATTTTGAAAACTAGGCCAGGTAAACTTTAAATAGTTAGTTTAGGTTCAAGCATCCGGTTTTGGCACTTTTAACGCTCAAATTACTTTGCGAAGTAGTGACCGTCGGTAAAGTTAAACTAATTTTTGTTTGTAACAATATTAACACCCTCTTATTTTTCCCTCTAGGTAATTATCATCTAGTTATTTTGATGACTTTTTTTCCTCATTGTAATTATCATCGATTAATTCTGATGCAATAATCAAAACTTTTTCAAGGTTAATGAATGGTGTGCGTTTTTCAATCCTTTTTTTTACGTAACGGTCTTGTATTTTAGGTTAAGTGAGATTAGAATAAGTACATTGGTTTGTGACTGATTCGGGGAGAGATTTTGGATTAGGGTTGTTTGGGGGGGTTTGGAATGGGGGTACTGGTAAGTGTGAGTGGGTTAGGGGATTGGATTTTAATGGGTGGTGTTTTTGGGTAGGGTTAGGGTGGGGGAGTTATTTTAAAAGGCGTATGGGTTGGGGGTATGTATTTTATTGGGTATTGAGGGGGGGTTTGGGATGGGGGTATTAGGGGTGGGAGGTTGGGTTTTGGGGTTGGATTGGTGTGTTGGATGTGTTGCGTTTCGTAGTTAAGGCGGTGTGTGGTGTGTTTTGTTTTTGTAGGACGCGTTTGATGGTTGGTGTGGGTGGTGGCAGATGTGTGTTACAGTTAGGTGTTGCTGGGTTGTGATTAGTGTTGGTTTGGGTCGGGTTGGTGTGTGAGTTTGGTGTTGGTTCGGTTACGCCTGTTTTGCTAGAAGTGTTACGTGTTTTGGTTGGATTAGCTTTTTATATTTGTAGACTTGGTTTTGGTTTTTTGGTATATTATTTATAAAATATATATATATTTATTAATATTAATAATATTTAAATTTTTATTTCATATTATTTCCCCGTCTATATGTAATGTTTACATACAAAACAAATGTACAAGATTTTAAATCATATGTACAAGTGTACAATGCATAACTTTTGAATATGTTTCCCTCCTAAACCCTAGTACAACTCCTTTAAGCCCTAGGTACAAGTCAGTAAAGCACAAGATTCAAATGAGCCATTTTCCCTCTAATTTTCATAGAGATTTCATACAACCACTTAAGCACAAGTTACAAGCTTCTAAAGCACAATATTTAAACTATGTTTTCCCTCCATTTTATTACACCAACTCCTCCAAAACCATAAACCCTAACTCGAAAACTCTAATGACCTGTAACCCCCTAAACTAGTTTTAACTAAGTTCTAACCAAGAAACCACCCTTTCACCACCATGATCCACCACCTTGCTAGCTTCCTTTCACCACCTTGTCACCACCCTAGCACCTTGTCACACCCTTGCTCACCAAGTAAAACTCTACTCGTCACCCCTTGGTAAACCGCACCCTTCCAACCTCCTAACACCTTGCTAATCTATGTTCTTAGCTTTCCTTAGTCACCATGGCTAACCCTTGGCCACCACACCACTCAACTTGGCCACCACTCTACAAAACTTGGCCACCACTTCTTCCTTTACCCTATATATACACGCATGCATGCACACATTCTTAATTCACCATCCAAACTCAAAAATACCTTAAAATTATGTTCTATCCATGTCCTAGAAGAGAAGTAAGGAAGATTAAGCTAAGTAGAAGCCATAGAAGAGAAGAAAAGAGGTCCTTGATTCATCTCCTAAAGTTTTTGGGTTATATTTGCTCATTTCGACCCATTTCAACCATTCGTGTACTAGCAAGCCTTTTCACTCATTCAATAAGCTCCTTATATGTTTTAGATCATTTACAAGCTTTGATTAAGCCACTTGTATAAGCCTTGAACTATAAAAACTATTTGTTTGGTTTTCCTAAACCAAACCGTGCCCTAAATAACATTTTGAAACCCTAAAACCCTATTTCGAAACCCTAATAAGCTAAAAGCTATAAGCTGGTCCTATAAGCTATTTCTATAAGCTCATTTATCATTTTTATATACTTAGAATCAAACCCTAAAAGCTCTAATCTTTTGGATCCTAATTTTAAAACCAAACGCACCCTAATTGAATAAACGAGCTCATAAGCACATTTTTATAAGCGATAAGTTTATTAAGTTTATAAATTCAACTTATTTTAGCTTATTATGATAAGCTAAATGCTGCAAAACTGAATTGGATTCAAAAAATGCAAAGTATATGAGTTTTGGACTTCAAATGCAAAACATTTCATGCAAAGGGGTATATATTGTAAAATTCTTAAAACTTATAACTAGAGGGGCTGAAATTGTAATTACTTTAAAGTTAAACCACATGGGCCTGTTTTGTTATATATTTAACATAATTTATCATCCACTAAGTTTTGAAGAAACTTAGAAAAATAAAATCCTATCATTTAAACTATAACGTATCACGTTACTAGGGAATTTCATGTGAGGAATTTCATTTGGGTAGACGTTTTGACGAGTTACTGGATTTACGATTTAAATTGTCCTAGCTCCTCAAACGTTTACTACATGACCTTTGGATTATGATAGCCCGAACAGTGATACGATATTTTCACAAACTAATAAACAAAAATCATTTACGTTAAACTTTATAAAATAAAGTTTTGAAACAATCAAACTAAGACTTGACATATTATCCCAGGTTGCGTGACGAGGCTGTTTACTTCCATTTGCATTAAATTTCAAATCAATCAACTACCTTATCAAGGTGAGTTCATAGTCTCACCTTTACATGTTTTCTAAATCCCGTGGGGAGATACATGCTATAAACCATGAATACAAGTATTTTCAACTGTATGCTATTCTGATATATTATTGCCTAAGTACCTCCATTTTCCATAAGGCCCCACTATCATGAACCGTTAATTACTTTGCGAAGTAAGCGCGGATGCCGTGAATAGATCTATTAGGACTGAACTTCCCCGTCTATGTTTTGGTACATACATGGCCAGCGGACGCAATTCATTTGAGGAACTCTGGGTGTTTGGCAAAGCACCCGCTTAGGGCAACAACTTATGAATAACATTTACTTAAGGCTTTGGTGTCATGAGCTTAGTGCATAATATAATATTGTTTACCATGATAATTGTATTCGTTGCAATTATTACTATTACATTGACTTGTATTTAACTATTACATTTCAAACCTGTGAATTTCACTCAACCTTTGTGTTGACCTTTTTAGCATGTTTATCTCAGGTAATTGAGCAACCTATGGCACAGAGTGGCATTGGACTTGAGGACGTCCAAACTTGTTATCATTCAAACTCTATGTTTTCATATGTATTTTGGGACCTTCTTTTGTAAAACTCTGAAATAATATTGAATGATAACTAAATTTTCCAAAACGTCTCTTTTGAGTCGTTTTCTATGATTATGACTGTTGATTCATGAAGTAATACCCCAATTTAGCTTCCGTTTCTATATGTCAAATAAGGGGGTGTTACAGATTGGTATCAAGAGCCTCGGTTATAGAGAACAAGGTTAAAACCTAAACTATAACTACTTTTTCCATCCAAGAAAGTCCTCCGTGCCACTATATTTCCTAAATAGTATGTAAAGAGATTTGCGTAGCAAATGATACATAACTATTATATTAAATATAAATAACTTATGTTATTTTACACTGGGTTGTTACAGAATTATGTCTACTCCTGACTATATATACCCTATTGTCGTCCCATCTGATTCCGATGTTGAGGATGCTTTTTCCTTTACAAATACTCCTAGCTATACCCCGACTTCATCGGACTATTCCCCAGCCACATCGGGAAACACTTCTTCTGATCCTTCAGAGGATCTATCTAAGGATCTCTTGGCCTCACTAGCCATCTCACCTTTCCACGATGATCCATATATGAAGGTCATGCAAGCATATAATGCTACTAATAATGAATCACCTATTCCACTACCACGAGCTCCTATTGCTCCATCGCCTGTTTTGCCTCCATCTCTAATGTTACCACCATCACTACTATTTGATCCCCGAGATTTCTTTCTTCCCGAAGAGATTTTGCCACCTCAGAAACGATCCCGTTTCCTATCATCCTCCTCTACTGATTTTTCTGCCCCACCTCATGTATTTAAAATTGGAGAGAGTTCTCATAAGACGCATCTGGAGCGCCATGAGTTCCAGATCGAGATTATTTTGAATCACTTAGATGAGCTCCCTCTTGAGCGCATTGAGCACATGGAAGATAAGATAGAAGGTCTTGGTAATAGACGAGTAATCATACAGCAAGATTTTGACCAACTAGAAACCGAACTTCAAGAAGCCCGTACCCAGATTGATGGATTTCAGAGAAAGCAAACAGGGCATGACGACGAGATTGTTCATACTCGCGTCAGGATTGCTACTCTGGAAATGCTCATCGAGGATATCCAGGTTCGCCACCGATCAGATATGAAGAGTCTTCTGGATACGATCCATGAACTCAAGAACCACAAGGGAGGACCACCAGACTACTAGACTAGATCTTTGTCATTTACAGCTTTTGTTTAGAATCCAACCACTAGATGTGTGGCATAAATAATGACACTTGTCAAATTTTGACTATGTAAAATATGTAGACAAGTTGTTTATGACTTAATACAGTGGTGATTCCATTATACCTCGCTGTTTCATGATACCGATTTATGTATGTCGTGGTTGTCTATCCTATACCCTGTGTTAAGGTTATTCATCTTTATGTATCTAGGTTACTATGGCTCTCTTACCACCTAATTTTCTCAAACCTTTGTACCTAGATATCATGGATATGATAAATGATCAAGATATTGAGCATACGATTTCACCTACACCACCACCAGACTATCCTTTAATGAGTTATCTAAGTAGTCGCGGTATGAGACCACTGGAAAGTAACCCAGTCCCCGAGAAACCTAATGAGTCAGATGCTTGTTAGAGTGTCCATTCCAAAATTTTCCATTATATCTTGTAATGTAATATCAAAGAATGTGTGTTTCTTTGTTAGAACTTGTACCAAATAAGAATCTATACAATGATATATTCTTATTTTGTGTTGTCTTGTAAATGTTGATAGAATGGCTCCTAAGAGGACATCAACATCTACAGCACCAGCCATGACTCAGGCCGCCATCAGGAAACTAGTTGCTGATAGTGTTGCCGCAGCTCTGGAAGCACAAGCTGCTACCATGGAAAATACTGACAATACCAATAGGAACACCCGACAAGGTGAAACTCCTGTAGGAAGAAAATGTAGCTACAAAGAGTTTAAGAGCTGCCAACCTTTCAATTTCAAAGGTACGGAAGGCGCTGTTGGCCTCATCCGCTGGTTTGAACGAACAGAATCGGTATTTTCCCGTAGCAACTGTACCGAGGACTGCAAAGTAAAATTTGCTACTGGTACTCTAACTGAAGAAGCTTTATCCTGGTGGAATTCATTTGCCCAGTCCATTGGAATAGAGGAAGCCTACAAGATTACCTGATCCGAATTTAAGAAGCTCTTAATAAAGAAGTATTATCCATAAAACGAGGTCAAGAAAATGGAAGACGAATTTTACAATCTGACTGTAAAAGGGAATGATATCAAGACTTACGTTAGAAGATTCCAAGAATTGGCAGTTTTATACCCAACTATGGTGCCAAATTCTAAGAAACTTATGGAAGTCTTCATCGGGGGATTACCCAGAAGTATTGAAGAAAATGTTACTGCTTCAAAGCCTCAAACTTTAGAGGAAGTCATTACCATAAACCAGAGGTTAATGGATCAGGTAACAAAGCATAATTCTATGCAATGAACCAATGATCATAAACGAAAGTTTGATGATAGAAGAACCTTCACCAACAGCAACAACTACTAGAATAACCGTAACAACAATAGCAACTGCAACAATGATCACCAACAACAACAGAATAAAAGGAAAGAAACCATCAGGGCTTATGCTGTTACCCCAACTGAAAACAGTAGGTATACTGGAAGGCTTCCCCTATGTAAGAAATTCACCCTGCATCACACAGGACCTTGCACTGTCAAGTGTCAGACTTGCAACAAGGTGGGTCATTTGACCAGGAACTGCAAAAATAAAGGGCCAGCCACTAGAAGCAACCTACAACCAGTATTCGTAACTTGTCATGCCTACGGAGAGAAAGGGCACTATAGAAGTCAGTGCTCAAGAGTAAACGACAATGCCCATGAAAGAGCATACTTGCTGAGGGACAAGAACGCTCACCAAGACTCGAACGTAGTCATGGGTATGTTCTTTCTAAACCAACATCTAGCTAGAGTATTATTTGATTCAAGAGCCGATAAAAGTTTTGTATCCATATCTCTTGCTTCTATGTTTAATATCCCACCAATTACACTAGATACCACTTATGACATTAAAATGGCCGATGGAAAACTAGTGGGCACTAATACGGTTATAACACCCCCATTTTGACAAATATAGCAGCGGAAGCTAATCTGGGATATTATTTCATAGTACAACATTCATAATCATAGAAAATGACTCGTAAAGAGACGTTTTTGTAAAATTTAGTTATCATTCATTTATTCATCAGAGTTTTACAAGAAGAGAGGTCCCAACATCTAGAAACATAAAGTTTGAATGATAACAGTTTAACCATCTTCAAGTCCGTGCCACTCCGTGCCATAAATTGCTTAATTACCTAAGATAAACATGTTAAAAAGAGCAACACAATGGTTGAGTGATATTCATAGGTTTATAATAAACAGTTTGAATAGAAGTCATCATGAACAGTGGATTATGTTGTTATACACCCATAATAGTAATAATTGAAATGAGTATAATTATTATAGAAAATAGTATTATTACCCTAAGCTCATGACACCGAGGCCTTGAGAAAATCAATAATCACAAGTAGTTGCCCCAACGGGTGCCTTTGCCAAACACCCGCATAGTGATTCAGATGAAGTGCGTTTGGTTACCCCATGAATGGGTACACCAACGGGGAAGTTCAGTCCCAAATAGATCTATTCACAGCATTCGCGCTTACTCCGAAAAGTAATTAATGGTTCATGATAGTGGGGTCTTAATGGCAAAAGTACGGACTTAGGCAATAATATATCAGGATAGCATACAGTTGGAAAAACACTTGTATTCATGGTTTATAGCATGTATCCCTCTTGCGGGTTTATGAAATATTAGAAGATTTAAATGCGAGGCTATCAACTCACCTTAACAGGGAAATCTGATTGATGGCAAAAGTATATCAATGAAATGCGTCCGTATGGTAGTACGATGTTATCTACCCGGGCAGGAAAGTTCAGTATAATTGAAAGTAAAACGGCTTCAACACGCAACCTGAGGTAATATGTCTAGTCTTAGTTTGATTGTTTATATTTCAAAACTTCTAAAAGTTTTAATTTAGTATCATTTTTATTTATTTATTATGGAAATATTGCATCACTGTTCGGGCTATCATAATCTAGAGGCCATGTAGTATCGTTTGAGGAGCCAAGGCACTTTAAATCGTAAACCCAGCAAACTCGTGAAAACGAATACCCAAATGGAACCCCTCACATGAAATCCCCTAGTAACGCGATACGTTATAGTTTTAAGTTTATTCAAAAGCTAGTCGATGATAAATTACGTTAAATATATAACGTAATTGTTTTATAATGCGTCGATCGATTATATATTTTTATAATTTATATAAAAATATTATATTTTATATTTTTAAGAATACAAAAATGGCAATATATACCCTTGGTTTATAAACTTTTACAAGTTTGGTCCTTTATATAATAAGTATATATATTTTAAACCTTTAACTTTAAAACTTGGCAAGATAGGTCATTATAGTTATAACTTTGGAATAATGACATTTTCATCCCTTCTAGTTATAAATTTCAGAAAGTTACGATATATACCCCTATGCATGAAAACATTTGCAAATCAAGTCCAAAAATCCTTAATTTTGATATTTTTGATTTAGAAATCAATTTTGCAGGTTATAGCTTATTATTATAAGTTAAAATAAGTAACTTTTACGAGCTTATAGCTTATGAAAAGAGCTTATGAGCTTAAAAATCCAAAATGGGTGCGTTTGGTTTAGGAAAACCAAACACGCATGGGTTTGTGATTCAAGAGATCAAACAAGAGTTTATATAGGATCTAATAAACCTTATGAAAGATCTAAAACAGAATACGAGCTTATGGAACAAGATTTTGAGCTTATTTGAGCTTAAATGGGTCAGAAATAGGGTTTTGGGTTCGTACGCCTAGAAATGGGTTCAAAGCTTTGTTCTTCTTGGTTCTTGGCTTCAATTATGATCTTAATGCTTCTCTTGATCTTCTTTGATCTTCTTTGATCTTGTTACAACTCCATTTAAGTGTGTATTTATGTTTTGAGGTGTGATTTGAAAGGGTGTGCATGTTTTGGCTTATATAGTGCTCGAAAACCCTTGGTGCCTAAGTTTTCTTAGTGTAGGGATCAAGGGCTGTAGGTAGATGACTAAGGAAGACTATAGGGGAATCATGGAAGCTATGGAGTATAGCTTTGAATGGTGGAAGGTTATGGAGGGGTGCGACATATAAAGGAGTAACAAGGAGGTATTTATTTACTTGGTGAGCATATGTGGTGATGAAGATGCTTGTAAGGTGGTAGGGTGGTTGCTTAAGGTGCTAAGAAAGCTAGCAAGGAGGTGACAAGGTATGGTGGTAGCTAGTTTGGTTCAAAATGGGTTTAAAATGAAAATAAGGGATGTCGGGTTTAGTTTGATTTCGGCTTAAGGTTTTGGACTTAAAATGTGGATTAGGATTAGGATTAAGGATATTTTAGTGTTTAGGATTAAGGTTTAGTGTTAGGATTAGGGTTTAGGATTTAAGGTTTGTGTTAGGATTAGGGTTTAGGATTAAGGTTTTGGTTTTGTAAGAAACTAGAATGAATTTGGTAGGCCATGGGTAAAGTTTTAAATTTTTCTTTTATTTGCCCTTTTTTTTAATGGGGGCGGGGACTTGTATATTTATGCACGATTTTAAGTGTTGGGACTAGGGTTTAGGATAGAAATATTATTCAAATGTTGTGCTATGGTATTTGTACATAAGCCTTGAATACTTGTACACTTGGTTTGAATGAAAACATTACATGAAATTAGGATTTTGGAATAAACATTAGCGGATAATGTTCATTTAGTAATAATGTTATGAAAACTACGTTAAATAGATAGCGGACATGGTATAGAGGATATTAAAATATAGACTTGACATATTAGGTTGTTTACTTGACATAAACGTAGATATAGATGGCATTGGTAGGTTGCGTGAGCTCGTTTACTTTAGTTATGTAAATTGCGTTACATAATGGAATAAAGCGAAAAATTTCCCTATAAAAACGTGGTATATATATATATAGATGGATATTACAGTGCATCTAATTTAATAGATGGATAATTACATTGATGAAAATTATGGGTTGTTATAGTCCCCCTTCCTTAAAGAAATCTCGTCCCGATATTTAGTTGGACTTTAAAGTGATGTTGGAAAATAGATGTGGATATCTGACACGAATTTCATCTTCGCGTTCCCATGTAAATTATGGTCCTCTTTTAGAGTTCCATCTTACTTTGACTATAGGAATATGATTGTGTCTGAGTTGCTTGACTTCTCGATCCATAATCTCCACTGGTTCTTCTACAAAGTTGAGTTTATCATCAAGCCGAAGCTCTTCATTGGAATGACAAGGGATTCGTTAGATAAGCATTTCTTTAGATTGGAAACGTAGAATGTATTGTGGACATTTCTGAGTTCTTCAGGAAGTTCAAGTTTATATGCCATTGGATCGACTCTTTTAAGAATCTTAAATGATCCAATGTACCAGGAATTAAGCTTTCCTCATTTTCTAAAACGAATGACACCTTTTTGAGGTGATACTTTTAACATAACACGATCTCCAACTTGAAATTCTAATGGTCTTCATCTCACATTGGTGTAACTTATTTGCTGATCTCTTGCAGCTTGCAAGCGTTTTCGAATTTGCACTATCTTTTTAGTGGTTTCATGAATTATTTTTGGTCCCGTGAGTTGAACATCTCCAACTTCGGTCCAACAAATAGGTGATCTGCACTTTCAACTATAAAGTGCCTCAAATGGTGTTGCCTTAATACTGGCATGGTAACTATTATATTAAGAAAATTCCACTAATGGTAAGTGTCTTTCCCATCCTTTTCCAAAATCTAATACACAGGCTCGAAGCATATCTTCAAGTTTTTGGAAGGTCCTTTCACTTTGCCCATCAATTTTGGGATGATATGTCATACTCATGTCTAATTGAGTACCCAAAGCACTTTGTAATGATTGCCAGAATCTGGATGTGAAATGACTATTACGATCCGAGATGATAGATATTGGCACGCCATGCCGGGAGACTATTTCTTTGATGTATAACCTTGTAAGGGTTTCCATACTATCTGTCTCTCGGGTAGGGATGAAATGTGTAGATTTGGTAAGGCGATCGATAATGACCCAGATTGTGAAATGTCCGTTTGAGGTTTTAGGTAGTTTTGTGACAAAATCCATCGTTATTATCTCCCACTTCCACATAGGAATCTCTGGTTGTACTAGTAAGCCGGATGGCTTCTGACATTCAGCTTTAACTCTAGAACATGTTAAACACTTGCCGACATATTCAGCAATGGTTGCCTTTATGTTAGGCCACCTATAGAGTTTCTTTAGATCCTGATACATCTTGTCAGAACCTGGGTGAATGGAATACTTTAATTTATGAGACTCGTGCATGATTAAGTCTCTCAAACCACCGAAGAGTGGTAACCAAATTCGATTCTTGATACATCGGTTCCATCATGACGTATTTCAAATGCTTTGTTCATTCCTCGTAAGTTCTCAGCTTTGAGGTTTTCTTCTTTGAGTGCTTCATTTTGGGCTTGGAGGATTTGTGATGGAAATTTTAGGTGAATGGTCATGACTAATGATCTAACTTGGAGTGGTTTGATTCGGCTTAAGGCATCTGCCACAACATTTGCCTTTCCAGGATGGTAACGAATCTCACAATCGTAATCTGCGAGCAATTCTAACCAACGGCGTTGTCTCATATTCAACTCTTTTTTATCAAGGATATGCTGAAGACTTTTATGATCAGTGAACACAGTACACTTTGTACCGTATAGATAGTGTCTCTAAATTTTAAGAGCGAACACTACTGCTCCTAATTCGAGATCATGAGTGGTATAGTTTTCTTCATGAGGTTTGAGTTGTCGGGATGCATAGGCAATAACTTTTTCCCTTTGCATTAATACAGCTCCCGGTCCTTGAAGAACAAAATCATCATTTCCTTCCGGTAATGCTAAGATTGGAGCTTTACAAAGCTTCTGCTTAAGTAGTTGGAAAGTTGTCTCTTGGTCTTCGCCCTAGATATACTTCTTGTTCTTATGGGTTAATTTAGTCAAAGACTTTGCAATCTTTGCAAAATCCTTGATAAATCTTCGATAATAGCCGGTAAGTCCTAAGAATTGACGTATTTCTGTGGGTGTAGTAGGAGATGCCCAATTCTTAATTGCTTTAATCTTGGCGGGGTCAACATGAAGTCCTTGACTATCAATTAAGTATCCAAGAAATTCTACGATACTGAACCAGAAATCACACTTGGAGAACTTGGCATATAATTTCTCTTTTCTGAGTAATTCCAAGATTATTCTCAGGTGATCTGCATGTTCTTCTTTGTTACAGGAGTAGATAAGAATATCATCGATGAACACTATCACAAATTTATCCAAGTATGGTTTGAACACACGGTTTATGAGATCCATGAATACAGCAGGTGCGTTAGTTAACCCAAATGGCATTACTTGAAATCCATAGTGTTCGTACCTCGTTCTAAAAGCAGTCTTGGGAATATCTTCATCCCTTACTCTCAATTGATGATAGCCTGATCTTAAGTCAATTTTTGAGTAAACACTCGAACCTTGAAGTTGGTCGAATAAGTCATCGATCCTGGGTAATGAGTAACGATTCTTTACAGTGAGTTTATTCAACTCCTGGTAATCGATACCCATTCTAAAAGATCCGTCTTTCTTTTTAACAAATAAGACAGGGGCTCCCCAAGGTGAAGTACTTGGTCGGATAAAACCTCGGTCTGCCAACTCTTGTAGTTGGTTTGATAGTTCCTTCATTTCTGAAGGAGCTAATCTGTAAGGTGCTCGGGCCACTGGTGCCGCTCTTGGAATTAAGTCGATTTGGAATTCTACTTGACAAACTAGGGGTAAGCCAGGTAGATCTTTAGGAAAAACTTTTGGAAATTCTCTGACTACTGGTATGTCTTCCAGTCGTTTATCGTCTAACTTATTTTCCATTACTTGGGCTATGAAAACTTGACATCCCCTGGATATATACCTTTCAGTTTTTATACATGATATGAGGCTTAGTCATGTTTTACTTTGATCACCTCAGATGATTAAAGTTTCACCGTTGATTGGGATGTGGACGACTTTCTCATCACAGATAATTCTAGCATGATACTTGGATTACCAATCCATACCAATAACGACGTCGAAACTACCGAGTCTAATTGGCATAAGATTAATTTCGAAAGGTTGATTTAATAGAATCAGGGTGCAACCTTGAATAATGGTATTAGTGCCTACTAAGTTTCTATTGGCCATTACAATATCGTAAGTGGTATCTAATGTAATTGGTAGGATATTAAGCATAGAAGCAAGAGATATGGATACAAAACTTTTATCTGCTTCGGAATCGAATAATACTCTAGCTAGATGTTGGTTTAGAAGGAGCGTACCCGTGACTACGTTTGGGTCTCGGTGAGCATTCTTGTCCCTCAGCAAGTATGCTCTTTCGTGGGAATTATTGTTTGCCTTTGAGCATTGATAATTGTAATGCCCTTTCTCTCCACAGGCATGACAACTTACGGATACTGGTTGCTGATTGCTTCCAGTGGCTGGTCCTTTGTTTTTGCAGTTCTTCGTCAAATGACCCACCCTGTTGCAAGTCTGACACTTGATAGTGCAAGGTCATGTGTGATGCAGAGTGTATTTCTTACACAAAGGACGGTTTCCAGTATACCCATTGTTTTCAGTTGGAGTGACAACATAAGACCTGAAGGTTTCCTGACTCCTATTCTGCTATTGGCGGTAATTACTGTTGCGGTTGCTATGGTTGTTTTGGTAGTTGTTGATACGATTATTAGGGTAGTTGTTGTTAGTGGTGTTCCCTCTATCATCAAACTTTCGTTTGTGATCGTTGGCTCCTTGCATAGAATTTTGCTTTGTTACCTGATCCATTAACCTCTGAGTTATGGTAATGGCTTCCTCCAAAGTTTGAGGCTTTGAGGCAGTAACATTTCCTTCAATACTTCTGGGTAATCCTCCGATGAAAACTTCCATGAGTTTCTCGGTGTTTGGTACCATGTTCGGGCATAAGACTGCTAATTCCTGGAATCTTCTAACGTAACTTTTAAGATCATTTCCTTTTACAGTCAGATTGTAAAATTCATTTTCCATTTTCTTGACTTCAGTTCGAGGACAATACTTATTTGTTAAGAGCCTTTTCAATTCAGCCCAGGTGATCTTGTTAGCTTGTTATATTCCAATAGGTTGGGCATATGCATTCCACCAGGACAAGGCATCATCAGTCAGGGTACCAGTAGCAAATGTCACTTTGTTTTCCTCGGTATAATTGCTATGAGAAAATACTGATTCAGTCTGTTCAAACCAGTGAATGAGGCCAACTGCTCCTTTCGTACCATTGAAGTAGAAAGGTTAGCTTATGAACTCTTTATAGTTTCCTTTTCTTGCTATAGGAGTTCTAGTAGGTCTGGTGTTCCTATTGGGATTGTTAGTACTTGCCATTGTTACAGCTTGTACTTCTAGAGCTGCGGTAACACTATCAGCAACTAGTTTCCTGATGGCAGCCTGAGTCATGGCTGGTGCTTCAGATGTTGACGTCCTATTGGGAGGCATTCTATCAACATAAGACAACACGTAATAATGATATCACAAGTCTTTCCTTAAAATGCTTAAAGTTCAAAAATAAACATTGTCACAATAGTGATATCATAGATACTTATTTGATATGAATTCTAACAAGCATCTAACTTATTATTTTATTTTCTAGGGGTCATGGTAAGATTCATAATGATGAATACGAAGATGAGGAATCGTAATATAGGATATAGAATGAATATGAAACAAGGAAGTACAACGGGATCACCATTATATTATATCATGAACAACTTGCCTTTGTACTGCACATAGTCAAAATTTGACAAGTGTTGTTATTTATACCACACATCCCGTGGCTAGGTTCTAAAAAAATCTATAACTAGGATCTAATCTAGTAGTCTGATGGTCCTTCCTGGCTGTTCTTGTATTCATAGATTGCATTCAGAAGACTTTCCTTATCTGCTTGGTGACGAACCTAGATATCTTCGATGATTTGTTCTAGATTAGCAATCCTGAAGCGAGCCAGAGCAATCTTGTTGTTATTCCCCATTTGCTTTCTTTGAAGTTTAGTAATTTGGATACGAGCCTCTTGGAGTTCAGTTTCCAGATTGTCAAAATCTTGTTGTATGATCACCCGACCTTTTCCAAGACCTTTTATTTTGTCTTCCATGTACTCAATGCGGTCAAGAGAGATCTCATCTAGGTGATTTAAAATTTCCTCAATTTGTTCTTCGTGACATTCCAAACTTGTCTTACGAGATCTTTCTCCCATCTTAAATACTTGAGGTAGGGCAGAAGTAGAGGAGGATGATCGATCACGGCCTGTTTCTTAGGTGGAAATAATTCCTCAGGAAGAATAAATTCTTGAGGATTAAACATTGGTGATAGCATTAGAGATGGAGGCATAATAGTTGGCGGTGGAATAGGTGATTCTTTAGCATAATATGCTTGCATGACCTTCATATAGGGGTCATCATGAAAAAGTGAAAGAGTAAGTGAAGCTATTGGAACTAAACCAAATGAGTTATTTGAAGAGCTAGAATAAGTATTTCCTAGTAAAGCTGGGGAATAGTCCGGGGAAGCCGGGATATAGTCCGGAAAGTTAGAGGAAAAAGAATCCTCAATATTGGAAGTAGGGTGGTTGGGAGAAGACATCACTCTGTTAACAACCCAGCGATAAATAACATAAGTTGTTTATATAATATTATAATAGTTATGTATCTTTACATACTATTCGGGAGATGTAGTGGCACGGAGGACTTTCTTGGATGGAAAAAGAAAAGTAGTTATAGTTAAGGTTTCACCCTTGTTCTCTATAACCGTGGCTCTTGATACCAATCTATAACACCCCCATTTTGACAAATATAGCAGCGGAAGCTAATCTGGAGTATTATTTCATAGTACAACAGTCATAATCATAGAAAACGACTCGTAAAGAGACATTTTAGTAAAATTTAGTTATCATTCATTTATTCATCAGAGTTTTACAAGAAGAGAGGTCCCAACATCTAGAAACATAAAGTTTGAATGATAACAGTTTAGCCATCTTCAAGTCCGTGCCATAAATTACTCAATTACCTAAGATAAACATGCTAAAAATATCAACACAATGGTTGAGTGATATTCATAGGTTTATACTAAACAGTTTGAATACAAGTCATCATGAACAGTGGGTTACGTTGTTATACACCCATAATAGTAATAATTGCAATGAGTACAATTATTATAGAAAATAGTATTATTGCCCTAAGCTCATGACACCGAGGCCTTGAGAAAACCAATAATCACAAGTAGTTGCCCCAACGGGTGCCTTTGCCAAAGACCCGCATAGTGATTCAAATGAAGTGCGTTTGGTTACCCCATGAATGGGTACACCAACGGGGGAGTTTAGTCCCAAATAGATCTATTCACAGCATTCGCGCTTACTCTGAAAAGTAATTAATGGTTCATGATAGTGGGGTCTTAATGGCAAAAGTAGGGACTTAGGCAATAATATATCAAGATAGCATACAATTGGAAAAACACTTGTATTCATGTTTTATAGCATGTATCCCCCTTGCGGGTTTATGAAACATTAGAAGATTTAAAATGCGAGGCTATGAACTCACCTTAACAGGGAAATCTAATTTATGGCAAAAGTATATCAATGAAATGCGTCTGTATGATAGTACGATGTTATCTACCCGGGCGGGAAAGTTCAGTATAATTGAAAGTAAAACGACTTCAACACGCAACCTGAGGTAATATGTCAAGTCTTAGTTTGATGGTTTATGTTTCAAAACTTCATAAAGTTTAACGTATTACTTTGATTTATTAATTTATGGAAATATTGTATCACTGTTCGGGCTATCATAATCCAGAGGCCATGTAGTATCGTTTGAGGAGCCAGGGCACTTTAAATCGTAAACCCAGCAAACTCGTCAAAACGAATACCCAAATGGAACCCCTCACATGAAATTCCCTAGTAACGCGATACGTTATAGTTTTAAGTTTCTTCAAAAGCTAGTCGATGATAAATTACGTTAAATATATAACGTAATTGTTTTATAATGCGTCGATCGATGATTAATAACGATAAATGTGTCGGGTTTTAACAAAATCGAGTCTTATAATATTTATATATATTTTTATAATTTGTATAAAAATATTATATTTTATATTTTTAAGAATACAAAAATGGCAATATATACCCTTGGTTTATAAACTTTTACAAGTTTAGTCCTTTATATAATAAGTATATATATATTAAACCTTTAACTTTAGAACTTGGCAAAACAGCCCCTTGTAGTTATAACTTTTAGGAAAATGACATTTTCAGCCCCTCTAGTTATAAATTTCAAAAATTACGATATATACCCATATGCATGAAAACATTTACAAATCAAGTCCAAAATTCATAATTTTGATACTTTTGAAACCCAAAAGAGTTTTGCAGCGTATGGCTTATTAGAATAAGCTAAAATAAGTAGAGTTTACGAGCTTATAGCTTATGAAAAGGGCTTGTGAACTAGAAAATCCAAAACGGGTGCGTTTGGTTTTGGAAAACCAAAAACGCATGGGTTTGTAGTTTAAGGGATCAAACAAGAGTTTATATAGGATCTAACAAGGCTAAAAAAAGTTCCAAAATAGATCATGAGCTTATTGAACAAGGTGAGGACTTACAACTTAGAAAACGGGGTCGAATTAGGGATTTTGGGTTCGAACGCCTAGAAAATAACTTCAAGACCTTCCTTCTCTTGATTATTAGCTTCTATGGGCTGAGTTCTTTCTTCCTTGATCTTCCTTGATCTTGTTTAAGACTCCATTTGTGTGTTTGATAAATTTTGAGGTATGTTTGAATGGGGTAGGAGTTTTGGCTATTTATAGGGTCAAATGACCCTTAGTGCCCAAGTTAACTTGGTGTAGGGATCAAGTGTTGTAGGGGTGACTAATGAAGGCTAGATGGTGAGTCTTGAGAGCTAGTAAAGTAGCATGAGGAGGTGTAAGGGTGTGGAGGTGGTTCGGTTATCATAGGTGGTGATAAGAAGACTTGGAGCTTAAAGGTGGTAATGGAGGTGCTTGTAAGGTGGTAGGGTGGTATCTTGAGGTGGTAAGGAGGTGACTCATAGTGGAGGAAGGGTGCTAGCTTAGTTTGGAATGGTTTAAAAAAGTATTAAGGGATGACGGGTGGTTTAGGGTTTTGAGTTAGGGTTTTAGGTTTTAAGACGTGGATTAGGGTTTAGGATTAGGGTAACTAGGGTTTAAATGTTGTGCATTAGGAGCTTGTACTTAGTGCTTAAGTGGGGGTAAGAAACTAGAATGAATTTGGTAGGAAAATGGTAATGTTTGAATTCTATGCTTAATGGACTTGTACATTAAGATTTAATGTGTTGTACTAGGGTTTAGGATAGAAATATTATTCAAATGTAGTGCTAGGGTATTTGTACATAAGCCTTGAATACTTATACACTTGGTTTGAATGAAAACATTACATGAAATTAGGGTTTTGGAATAAACATTAACGGATAATGTTCATTTAGTAATGATGTTATGAAAACTAGGTTAAATAAATAACGTACATGGTATAGAGGATACTAAAATATAGACTTGACATATTAGGTTGTTTACTTGACATAAACGTAGATATAGATGGCATTGGTAGGTTGCGTGAGCTCGTTTACTTTAGTTATGTAAACTACGTTACATAATGGAATAAAGCGAAAAATTTCCCTGTAAAAAGGTGGTATATATATAGATGGATATTACAGTGCATCTAATTTAATAGATGGATAATTACATTGATGAAAATTACGGGTTGTTATAACTACTCATAAATGCTAATTGTGTAAGTATAAACTTAATTTTTTGCTCTCATTATTCCTAAATCCTCTAAGTATTTTATTATTATTTTTATTGTTGACAAATAAATTATGTCCTTATTAATATAAAGTAAACCCGGTTTAGACCACAAGTAGTTTGAAATCCTTTCCTAAAGAGACGATATGGTGAGAATAAGGTCCACATTAAGGTTCTAATTTCGCATGATTTAGGGGTTATCCTTTTTATTTCATCCGAAACAACTCAACTACGAGTCCAGAGACGAAGGCTTTATTTAGATAACCCCGGAGTTAAAATTTGGCTTTATTATTATTATTATTGCAACATTATTATTCCTCGGTCCTTTAAACAACTAACACATCGGGCGTCCTAACCGACAAGAGCCAATAGTCTTATTTCGACCTCGGTAATTTCCTTGACCTTTTTAAAGGCTGCAACATCTGGATCGAACCGACTAGATGCAACAAACTTTTATCTGTCTCGGATCATTATTATTACTATGGGACGATGGATGTATCCCGATTCCAATTAATACTTCCCGCCCTCAGGGAGCTCCGTCTAATTTGTTAAAAAGAAACGGTTTCTTTCAGTAATGTGTATCAATTACCGGAGCTAAATAAACTCACCATAATAATCGTTACCCATTACCCCCAGGTTCGATGAGTTTATTTCGGACGCAGCTTCTCAAGGTTCGAGTACCTACTCAAAGATTGACTTAAGATCAGGCTATCACCAACTGAGAGTCCGGGACGAAGATATTCCCAAGACTGCTTTCAAAACACGATACAGGCACTACAAATTCCAAGTAATGCCATTTGGTTTAACTAACGCACCTGATGTATTCATAGGTACCCTCAATCATGTGTGTAAACCATACTTGGATAAATTTGTGATAGTGTTCATTGATGATATTCTTATCTACTCACGTAACAAAGAAGAACACGCAGATTACCTGAGAATAATCCTGGAATTACTCAAAAAGGAGAAATTATATGCCAAGTTCTCTCCAATGGAGTTCCTGGATCAGTATCGTGCAGTTTCTCGGGCACGTCATTGACAGTCAATGACATCACGTTGACCCTGCCAAGATTGAAGCAGTTAAGAATTGGGCATCTCCTACTACACCTACAGAAGTACGCCAATTCTTAGGACTAGCCAGTTACTATCAGATATTTATCAAAGGTTTTCCAAAGATTGCAAAGTCTTTAACTGAATTAACCCAGAAAAACAAGAAGTATATCTGGGGAGAAAACCGATAATCAGCTTTCCAACTGCTAAAACAAAAATTATGTGAAGCTTCAATCCTAGCATTACCAGAAGGAAATAATGATTTTGTCATTTACTGTGATGCATCACTCCAAGGTCTAGGAGCGGGTCTAATGCAAAGAGAAAAAGTTTATCGCCCAATCTGCATCTCGACAACTTAAGCCTCATGAAGAGAACTATACCACACACGACCTCAAACTAAGAGCAGTAGTGTTCGCTCTTAAAATTTGGAGACACTATATGTATGGCACAAAGTGTTCCGTGTTCACTGATCATAAAAGTCTTCAGCATATCATTGATCAGAAAGAGTTGAACATGAGACAACATCGTTGGTTAGAATTGCTCGCAGATTACGATTGTGAGATTCGTTACCATCCTGGAAAGGCAAATGTTATAGCAGATGCCTTAAGCCGGAAGGAATGAATCAAACCACTCTAAGTTAGAGCATTAGTTATGACCCTTCACCCAAAATTACCGTCACAAATCCTTGAAGCCCAAACCGAGGCAATCAAAGAAGAGAACATCAAAGCTGAGAACCTACGAGGAATGGACAAAGCATTTGAAGTACGTCCTAATGGAACCCGATTTATCAAGAATCAAAGTTAGTTACCACTCTTTAGTAATTTGAGGGACTTAATCATGCATGAATCCCATAAATCGAAGTATTACATCCACCTAGGTTCTGACAAGATGTATCAGAATCTAAAGAAACTCTATTAGTGGCCTAACATAAAGGCGATCATCGCAGAATATGTTGGCAAGTGTTTAACATGCTCTAGAGTTAAAGCAGATGGTCAGAAGCCATTCGGCTTACTAATACAACCAGAGATTCCTACATGGAAATAGGAAAGAATAACGATGGACTTTGTTACAAAACTACCCAAAACATCAAGTGGACATGACACAATTTAGGTCATTGTAGACCGTCTTACCAAATCAGCACATTTCATCCCTACCAGAGAGACAAATAGTATGGAAACCCTTACAAGGTTGTATATAAAGGAAATGATTTCACGGCATGGAGTGCCGATATCCATCATATCGGATCATGACAGTCATTTCACATCTAGATTCTAGCAGTCAATGCAGAGTGCCTTGGGTACTCAATTAGACATGAGTACGGCATATCATCCCCAGACTGATGGACAAAGTGAAAGAACCATCCAAACACTCATGCTTTGAGCCTGTGTTATAGATTTTGAAAAAAGATGGGAGAGACACTTACCACTGGTAGAATTTTCCTACAATAACAGTTACTATGCCAGTATTAAGGCAACACCATTCGAGTCACTCTATGGTTAAAAGTGCCGATCACCTGTCTGTTGGGCCAAAGTTAGAGATGTCCAACTCACGGGACCATAGATAATCCATGAAACCACTGAAAAGATAGTGCAAATCCGACAACGCTTGCAAGCTGTAAGAGACCGACAAATGAGTTACGCCAATGTAAGGCAAAAACCTTTGAAATTCCAAATTGGAGATCGTGTTATATTAAAAGTGTCACCTCGGAAAAGTGTCATCTGATTTGGAAAACAAGGAAAGCTTAACCCCCGGTACATTGGACCATTTAAGATCCTTAAAAGGGTCGGCACAGTGGCATACACACTTGAGCTTCCTGAAGAACTCAGTAATGTCCACAGTACCTTCCACGTTTCTAATTTAAAGAAATGTCTATCTGACGAATCCCTCATCATTCTAATGAAAGAGCTTCGGCTCGATGACAAACTCAATTTTGTAGAAGAACCAATAGAAATTATGGATCAAGAAGTCAAGCAACTGAAACAAAGTCGTATCCATATAGTCAAAGTAAGATGGAACTCTAAAAGAGGACCAGAATTTACGTGGGAACGCGAAGATCAAATTCGTGCCAAGTATTCACATCTATTTTCAAACATCACTCCAACATCCAACTAAATCTCGGGACGAGATTTCTTTAAGGTTGGGAGACTATAACAACCCATAAATTTTCTTCTATGTAATTATCCATCTATTAAATTAGATGCAATTTTCCTCAGTGTAATTTCCATCTATTAAATTAGATGCAATTTTCCTCAGTGTAATTTCCATCTATTAAATTAGATGCAACCATTTTCATGGAAAGATTTTTGCTATATTCCATCCATAATATAACGTAACTTACATTACAAAAGTAAACGAGCTCACGCAACCTACCAATGCAAATTTCATCAATGTTTATAGCAAGTAAACGTTATAATATGTCAAGCAATATGTTTAAACTCCATTTTTACCACACGTTATCTATTTAACGTGCAATTCAAAACATTTATTATAAAACGGACTTTAAACGTCAACGTTTATAACAAAACCCCATCTACATGTAATATTTACATACAAAACAAATGTATAAGCTTTTAAATCATGTGTATAAGTGTATAATGCATAACTTTTGAATATGTTTCCCTCCTAAACCCTAGTACAACTCCTTTAAGCCCTAGGTACAATTCATTTAAGCACAAGATTCAAATGAGTCATTTTCCCTCCAATTTTCATAGAGATTTCATACAAACACTTAAGCATAAGTTACAAGCTTCTAAAGTAGAATATTTAAACTATGTTTTCCCTCCATTTCATTACACCAACTCCTCTAAAACCATAAACCCTAACTCGAAAACCCTAATGACCTGTAACCCCCTAAACTAGTTTTAACTAAGTTCTAACCAAGCAACCACCCTTTCACCACCATGATCCACCACCTTGCTAGCTTCCTTTCATTACCTTGTTACCACCCTAGCACCTTGTCACACCCTTGCTCACCAAGTAAAACCCTACTCGTCACCCCTTGGTAAACCGCACCCTTCTAACCTCCTAACACCTTGCTAATCTATGTTCCTAGCTTTCCTTAGTCACCATGGCTAACCCTTGGCCACCACTCCACTCAACTTGGCCACCAATACATAAAACTTGGCCACTACTTCTTCCTTTACCCTATATATACATGTATACATGCACACATTCTTAATTCACCATCTAAACTTAAAACTACCTTAAAACTATGCTCTAGCCATGTCCTAGAAGAGAAGTAAGGAAGATTAAGCTAAGTAGAATCCATAGAGAAGAAAAGAGGTCCTGGATTCATCTCCTAAAGTTTTCGGGTTATATTTGCTCATTTCGACCCATTTCAACCATTCGTGTAATAGTAAGCCTTTTCACTCGTTCAATAAGCTCCTTATATGTTTTAAATAATTTACAAGCTTTGATTAAGCCAATTGTATAAGTCTTGAACCATAAAAACCATTTGTTTGGTTTTCCTAAACCAAATTGTACCCTAAATAACATTTTGAAACCCTAAAACCCTATTTCGAAACCCTAATAAGCTAAAAGCTATAAGCTGGTCCTATAAGCTATTTCTATAAGCTCATTTATCATTTTTATAAACTTAAAATCAAACCCTAAAAGCACTAATCTTTTGGATCCTAATTTTAAAACCAAACGCGCCCTAATTAAATAAACAAGCTCATAAGCTCATTTTTATAAGCTATAAGCTTATTAAGTTTGTAAATTCAACTTATTTTAGCTTATTATGATAAGTTAAATGCTGCAAAACTGAATTGGATTCAAAAAAATGCAAAGTATATGATTTTTGGACTTAAAATGCAAAACATTTCATGCAAAGGGGTATATATTGTAAAATTCTTGAAACTTATAACTAGAGGGGCTGAAATTGTAATTACTCTAAAGTTAAACCACAAAGGCCTGTTTTGCCAATTTCCAAAGTTAAGGGTTTAAATTTTAAAAATATAATTAAAGGGTTAAAAGTGTAAATTAATATATACCAAGGGTATATATTGTCATTTTCATATTCTCAAAGGTATAAAATGTAATATTTTTATATTCATTATAAAAATATATTTAAATATTATAAGACTCGATTTTATTAAAGCCCGACACAATTATCGTTCATTCATCAATCGAAACACTATAAAATAATTATGGTATATATTTAACATAATTTATCATCCACTAGCTTTTGAAGAAACTTAAAAAGATAAAATCCTATCATTTAAACTATAATGTATCACTTTACTAGGGAATTTCATGTGAGGGGATTTCATTTGGGTAGACGTTTTGACGAGTTGCTGGATTTACGATTTAAAGTGTCCTAGCTCCTTAAACGTTTACTACATGACCTCTGGATTATGATAGCCCGAACAGTGATACGATATTTTCACAAACTAATAAACAAAAATCATTTACGTTAAACTTTATGAAACAAAATTTTGAAATAATCAAACTAAGACTTGACATATTACCCCATATTGCGTGACGAGGCTGTTTACTTCCATTTGAATTAATTTTCAAATCAATCAACTACCTTATCAAGGTGAATTAATAGTCTCACCTTTACTTGTTTTCTAAATCCCGTGGGGAGATACATGCTATAAACTATGAATATAAGTATTTTCAATTGTATGCTATCCTGATATATTATTGCCTAAGTTTACCTCTACTGCCAATATCATTTAATCATGAACCATTAATGCACTTGCGAGTGAACACAAATATTGTGGATAGATCTATCGGGATTGACGAATCCCATTTGTGTTTACCTGTACATGAGGTAACCAATCGCACTAAATTTGAGAATAATGGGTAACTTTGGTAATTTACCTTCCCAGAAGCACTTTTGTTCCTTAAATGTCATTGATATGACTTCCATGTTAACGTGTTGGTGTCATGAGCTTAGTGCAATAATATATAATTGTATTCGTTTCAATTATTACCATTTACATTAACTTGTATTCAACCATTATATTTCAAACTTGTGAATTTCACTCAACCTTTGTGTTGATCCTTTTAAGCTTGTTTATCTTAGGTAATTAAGCAGTTTAAGGTACGGAGTGGCATGGACTTGAAGACGTCCAAACTTGTTATCATTCAACCGTTATGTTTTAAATGTATTTTGGGACCTCCTTTTGTAAAACTCTGATATAATATTGAATGATAACTAAATTTTCCAAAACGTCTCTTTTGAGTCATTTTCTATGATTATGACTGTTGATTCATGAAGTAATACCCCTAATTTAGCTTCCGCTGCTATGTTGAAATATCAGGGTGTTACAGATTGGTATCAAGAGCCGCGGTTATAGAGAACAAGGTTAAAACCTAAACTATAACCATTTTCCATCCAAGAAAGTCCTCCGTGCCACTACATTTCCTGAATAGTATGTAAAGAGATTTGTTTAACAAATGATACATAACTATTAAGTAAATATAAATAACTTATGTTATTTTCCATTGGGTTGTTACAGAGTTATGTCTACATCCACCCACCCTATTATTATCCTATCTGATTCCGATATTTAGGATGCTTTTTCCTCTACAAACACTCATGATTATACCCGACTTTACCAGACTATTCTTCAGCCTCATCGGGAAACACCTCTTCTGACCCTTCAGAGGATCCATTTAAGGATCATTCAGCCTCACTAACCATCTCACCTTTCCACGTTGATCCGTATATAAAGGTTATGCAAGCATATAGTGCTACTAATAATGAATCACCTATTACACCACCACGAGCTCCTATTGCTCCACCAACTATTTTGCCTCCATCTCTAGTGTTACCACCATCACGACTATTTGACCCCCGAGATTTCTTTTTTTCCGAGGAGATTTTGCCACCTCATAAACGAGCCTATTTCCTAACATCTATTTAAACTAAATATTTTTTCTTAATCACTGTGATAACAATAAGAATAAAAAGACTGCGTTTATTATATCATGTATTACTCCTAGATTGCTTCTCCTAGTGTTGTTGCCTTTGTCACCTTGTGATATCTATGTATACTATTACCTAAAGCATGATAAGAATAATCAGAATCTCGCCGTCTCTATTGTATGCCGCTAGTGCAACACATATGCAAGGTTGTATGATCGCATTACACGGCCCCTAGGAGTTTACGAAGTGCATGTGAAATAAATTAAAAGTGGATCAACCATATTATGGGGCATGGTAGGTATGAAGACTGTTACCTGACGTTACTACTTTTACAAAATCACGTTCACCTAGACATATAAAAGCGATACGACAAAAGTAGTTTTCTAAGAACCTAGCGTGCTATCCATCACAAGTAAGGCATCACCACTAAGATTACATTTAGGTTTCATACAATCATAAATAAACACAATAATAGGTTTTAGCCCATAACGTGTTATAAGATAAAGCTTAAGAACAATAAATCAAACAACACATAGACATAATTAAATATTAAGTAAACCTTACTTGGATTAAAACATAAATTTGGAAGAAGATAAGAAGTACAATAGGGTTTTTAGGCCCTAAAAATCGTTCTCCTTACAGCTGCTGAATGAAATAGGGTTCGTTTCCCTCTTTTTATTCTAAAGTTACACACTCAAAACCCTAAATTCGGGTTTGTATATATAGGAAAAATGACGCGACGGCGTCGCGTTTTAGTCGTGACGCCGTCGTAAGAAGAATCTTCTAGATCTACGTTTGAGTCGGTGCGGGCTGACGCTAACCTTTGTTAGATATTATGAGGATTTAACCTTATCCATTTCTAAATGTTTACCCAATTCCACAAAAATATGAGTGTGCCGGTGATGTTGTAAACTTTAGAACTTGGCTTGGTATATCTATTCGAGACCCTCGTATAAACCTTTTGTTTACTCTCATCTTAAGAGTAAGATACCCTTAGAACAACCCTTAGAGCCAGTAATTTAGGAATTACAACAACTATCTGTTTCGTTACACCTTTACACCCTAGCTACCCTGTTAGATTATGTCCATTTATTAGTTTCTAGTTGCTTAAAGTGTAAAGTATGTATTTCCTGAGTCTTGTGTCAATTTTCTATCTTTGGTACGGATGGGAAGAAATTTGCACGTTGCAAATGGGAATGTATAAAGTAGTCAAAACTCATGTATTTTTACTACCAACGAAATTATTGGTACATCTAAAGAACGAAGAATTATCGAAGGAATTATCCGGAGTTATTATGATCGTGAAAATGGTGAAATTACATCGAGTTTTATAGTGTAGTGTTAAAAAAATCAAAAAATGAGAAAAATCGCAACAAAAAAGAGAAGCAAAGTTTGGAGATAATTACAAGAGCTTAGACCGAAGGAATTATATGACGGATCGATTATTCGTTGATACGTCTTAAAATCAACGATGTAGAGTATTGTATAAAGTGGTAGATATCGCCACTTGTCCTGTAAAAGTTTGTAAAGTATGGGATGATTGGGAAGTTGATCGTTACGGGAACGCCAACTTAGGTTGTTGTTTTTGATTAATGATCAAGATGTTTGTAAATAGTTGTGTCTTAATCATGGTAATGGTCGAGAAAAAGTATCTAGGAACTTATATCTTAGACCTAGTCTATTTGTTTCGTAATATTTGTTTAACAACAGTTTAATTCTCTTTCCTAATCATTAACCATAGGTTTTACGCGAATGAGGATGTGTATGAGCATGTATGTCTATTCTGTCGTTACGGCCGTGTATGCATGTCTCAGCTGCCTTGTTGGTTTATTACTATTGATGAAAGTTAGAAGATCCCTACTTTATATCATTCTTCATCCTAGCCCTTGGTTAAACTCGAATGAGGATGTGATCGAACACACATGTCTATTCCGTCGTTATGACCATGTATGTGTGCTTCAGTTGCCTTGTTGGTGTGGTACTTTTGGTAAAAGATTGTGGAATGATCAACCCTAAGCCTTATAACAAAAACCCATTTTAACTTTATAAACTTGTTACTCCTTAGCTCTAGTGGTGGAGATATATATCATTGCCAATTCTATAATAGAATACTCGTCATGACCGAGCAATTAAGCGAATTAGTTACATGTGCCACATAGATTAGTTGAGTGATTTGAGTGTTATCATCTTCCTATTTTGTGAGGTGTTTGGTTGTGTACTTGTAATAGATCAAATAAATGCTTAAACGGAAAAATCCTTAGGGATACATTTTTATAAACTTCTAAAGGCTACTTGAGGACAAGTAGGATTCAAGTGGGGGGATATTTGATGACATCAAATAACGTCTATTTTATAGCATCATTTATCCCATGTAATTAACCCATTTTGTATAATTATTGCAAAGAATTGTTACTTAATCGTTTATATTTGAGAATTGCAGTAATTATGGAGTACTTGGTGAAGATTGACTAAAAGGCACGCATTCTGGAGCTTAAACGAAGATATTTTGAAGATTACTGTTCTGACAACCAATACGCCGTATCCATCAAGGAAGATACGGCGTATCTGTGCCTGCACTCACCAAAGACCACGAAGACCACAAGATCCAATACGCCGTATCAAGGAATACCAATACGCCGTATTCAAGCTATATGGGAATAAAATATTCTGGAAGATATCAAACGTGGTCCCTACTCCAAGAAACCCCCAATACGCCGTATCCAAGACCTTGGATACGCCGTATCGACACCGACTCCAGACCTTATAAATAGAAAACTCAAAAACGAGTTTTAAGTGTGCTAAATCATATTCTCGATACCTAAACCATAAAAGTTGATTTTCAAAGGAGAAAAAGAGCAGAAGAGGTCGAGCAACGCGATTAATTCCATAGGAGACAACGTGTAATTTCTTATACTCTTGTAATCGTTCAGTTTTTGGTATCATTCGTTAACTCGGTTAGTTTACCTTGGCTAAATCATTACTCTTGTATTAATTATGACGTTTGAAGGCTAATACCTTTGGGTATTAGCCATTGTTATGAAGATCTTAATGTTTGGTTTGTTTATCTTGATTTCTTAATTTATCGTTGAATTATTGTTTATGTTTATCACATGATACATGTTTGCATGCTTAAGTATGCGACCTATCATTCAACTAGGTTTAGACCTACATATTTAATGCGCTGCAACTTCGGTGTTGTTTGGGCGTAGGCTGAGTCTAGGATAGCTCTCCATGTAGTAATGCGTATTGGTGGAACGAGTTTTAAGTGTGCTAAATCATATTCTCGATACCTAAACCATAAAAGTTGATTTTCAAAGGAGAACGCGATTAATTCCATAGGAGACAACGTGTAATTTCTTATACTTTTGTAATCATTCAATTTTGGTATCATTCGTTAACTCGATTAGTTTACCTTGGCTAAATCATTACTCTTGTATTAATTATGACATTCGAAGGCTAATACCTTCGGGTATTAGCCATTGTTATGAAGATCTTAATGTTTGGTTTGTTTATCTTGATTTCTTAATTTATCGTTGAATTATTGTTTATGTTTATCACATGATACTTGTTTGCGTGCTTAATTATGCGACCTATCATTCAACTGGGTCTAGTTGTAACATCCGGCAATTTTTGGATTTTTAAAATGACTATTTTACCCTTTGACTTTTCGGGTCCGACTTGACTTTGACTTTTGGTCTTTTACTGTCACGTAAAAGCGATTACCGCGTAAACCAGTACAAATTTCTTCGGAAAATATTTTAATATTAAACATATTTATTGTTATATCTCTCATCACTTTCGTGTCCAATATTAATTTTTAAATTATTTGACTTGAATGAGATAAATATATGTTATTCCTAAGGTTGAATTATCAATAACGACTCGCTAAATACGTTTTCATTATTCGGACTCCTAAAGCAATTTGAAGTTTAAAACGACATTCCTGACAACTTTTCAGTTGTGACCGAGACATGGAAAACATCAGGAAAAATGACTGAACATGCTCCCTCGACAGATATTTAGAAACGAGAAAAATAATTAAATTAATTTAATTAACACTTTTTTTTATTAAATTAAAAATATATAATTAAATCAGTCATCATTTTATTCGAAAAAACGTTTGTTGATAACTGCGAATGAAGGGTTAGAAATTTATTTTTTATTTTTACTTCGGACAAGACTTAACCGGGTTTTCCAATTGAAATAACAATTATTTTTGAAATGTTATACAAATATTTATGAAATAATATCCAATTGAATACTCAGTTTTTGTTGGAAAAATTATTTGGAAAAACTTTGTGCGCATGTTATCGTGTGCGGTTGATATCATCCATTATGTGGCCTAAACGTAGTCCCGAACCAATAGTAGATTAAAGTTTCTCTAATTAGTTCAATGGTTTAGTCCCTGGAGTTATATTTTCAAATTCCCACCCTAATCTATGAGGGCTTGCCACTTTTTTTTAATAGTATATAATATATATTATATATTATATATATATATATATATATATACATGTCCACCCCATTTTTTTTTCATTTTGATATATAAAACACACACACATGCATCATCACTCTCTCTCCCATATTTTCCGGCCGCCGACCACCGCCCCACTGCCGGCCACCACGCCGCCGCCGTCGGAAAACTTTTCCGGCGGACTTTTCCGGCCGAAATAAAAAACGATCCCCACCACCGGATCTACCCGATCCCCACCACCACTCGCGGCCACGCGCCGTTTACCCCCCCTCCGGCTGCCACAGCCGCCGCCACCACCCCCATCACCACTCCATCATCTCCACACCATCGAGACCATCACCACCTCACCCCGCTGCCATACCATCACCCCCACGCCACCACAGCCACCTACACCACCACTGCTGCCGCCACACCGACGCACCACCGCCACCATCATCATCACATCCTCATCATCTCCATCTCCATGCCACCCTCGTCATCATCACCACCACGACGCCACCACCCCTCTCATCATCGCCACCACGGCTGCACCACAGCAGGTGCGTTTGGCCGTGGTAGCAGCCAATGAGGTGTTTGTTTATGTGGTTTAACACCACAAGAGGGTGCGTTGGGTTTTGAGTCAGCCCCGCAACCAAGGGTGTGGTTGGTTTTAAATATTGCACCAAGGGTCCATTTTAATTCGGGTTCACCGACAAGGGTGCGTCCGGTTTGGGGTAAGCACCAAGAGGGCGGGTGTAGGTTTGGTTTTCACCGAAAAGGGTGCGTTTGGAATCGGGTCAGTAGCAAGGGGCTGCGTTTGGTTTGATTATGGCAGCTAGGCTGTGTTTGGCTTAACAGCCACCACCAGGGTGCGTGTGGTTTAGCATAAAACACCACAAGGGTGCTTTGGTTTTGTTTTTCATAGATTAGGGTGCATTTGGTTTAGTAAGAACGCAGCAGAGTACGTTTGGATGGCTGTTCAACAACCCTAGGTCGCGTTTGGTTTATAAAGAAACTGATTAGGGTGCGTTTGGTTTATAAAGAAACTGATTAGGGTGCGTTTGGTTGACTTAAATACCAATTAGGGTGCGTTTGGTACAAATTAAGGTGCGTTTGGCTTGGTTGAAAACAACTAAGGGCGCATTTGGTTATGCAGATTGGCACATAAGGTGTGTTTGGTTTGGCAGATTTGCCAAACGAGGGTGTTTGGTATAGTAGAAACACGCAAGGGGCGTGTTTGGTTTGACAGATTTGAAATAAAGGGGCGTTTGGTTGGGCAGATTTGCACCAAGGGGTGCGTTTGGGTTAACATAAGAACCAAGGGGTGCGTTTGGGTTTAGAGAAGACAACAAAGGGGTCCGTTTGGTTGGTTTAGCAGAAATAGGTGCGTTTGGGTGAGCAGATTTACCGTAAGGGTGTGTTTGGGTTATATAAATTGATAAGCAAATATATCATAAGATTTATAAATATAAAACCGGTTGGTGGTTTAAATGGTTAAATAAATGTAATAATTATTACTTTGCTTAGTTTATATAAAAATATATAAGAATATATATTTGAAACACGCGGATTGATTGAAAAGTGGAAAAACTTTAGATTTGATAGATATGGGAAAACGATATATAAACGGAAGTGTCATGGCAAAATTTATATAAACTTTTATATTTAGTAATGTTTTACTAAAGCTTCTATTATTTTGGAAACCGATAAAAGGGATTAAGTTATATTTTAAAAATATTGTAAAATTGTATTATACAATAACCGGATAAACGAACAAAAACTATACTTTTACAATGAGATAATTATTTTAGACACGACCCGTCGAGGAAACGAAATATAAATTTATAAAATAGTATTTATTTACTTTTATAAATGTCAGTTAGTAGTATAACTCATAAATTGTTGTATAGCTTTACAAACATCGTTTGTTTTAAACTGTTAACTTTAAGACGAGTGTATACTTTTTATGCAAGAAAGTTTTATTTAGTTAATTGGTGATTTTGAAAAACGATTGTGTCGAATTGTTATGCCTCAGTTAATTTTTCTCCGTTCTTATTTAATACCTACAGTATTTAATATTACCTCGGATTATTTATCTTGATTGGTTTTCTGAGTTTTATAATTCACAGTATGATTATATACTTGAACATTTTTCACATGTAATATATACGGGATATATTACATACATTGCGTTACTTTTGATTTAGTTTATTTAACCAACCACCAAACTATTACAACTTTAAATCTAAATCTTTATCAACGTGTCGCGTTGACGTAACCATTCATCGGAAAACCCAAATTCATTATCCTAGGCTAGTGGGACTTAGCCGTTAAGTTAAGCTGCATCTTCTCGGTCAAGCCGTTTCGTCTTCCGTTGTGTTGTGCATATTGATGACTATTCTGTCAATGTCTCATCATCGAGGTGAGTTTATAGCTCCCCTGTTTTTACTCGTTTTACATATATTTTGGGGTGAGAACATGCTTGTTTACAAATGCATTTATATGGTTGATTACCTGTTTGGTTTATATACTCATTTATACATCTCGCGAGGAGATACAATACTTGGTTTAGTTTTTGAACGTAAACACATACTATACTTTTATGATTACGGATTAGCTCAGGTTGTATGTTATAAAGTGATTCAATGCTGAGGGTGTCCAGGTGGGGGCATCCGGTGTAGGCACACGTAAAATAATTCAATGCTGAGGGTGTCCAGGTGGGGGCATCCGGTGTAGGCACATGTAAAGTAATTCAATGCTGAGGGTGTCCAGGTGGGGACATCCGGTGTAAGCACATGGCTATTATTTCTGTTAGCGCATCAGTTTCATGAGCTTAGAGTAATCGTAATCATTGTTTTATACTCACATGGATATTTACTGTGCCTTGAATAAAGTGGCAATACATACTTGAAACATTTTTCTGATATATATATAAATATCTTACATGCTTTGAACAATTGCGGTTCAACGTTCATACGTACATTTTTGTGACTATTTGGGAAACATACAAGGTTTGAAATGGTCATGCATACTATACAACTATTTGATTTCTACAAATCATACATACATTTTGGAAGGACATTTAAGGATTTAAATGGTCATACACACTTTACAGAACTTTGGTTCAACATTTGTATTTACAAAAACCTATGAACTCACCAACTTTAATGTTGACACTTTTAAGCATGTTTTTCTCAGGTGAATTAGATGCTTGGCCTATTCGATGTGCATTGGAGTCTAAACTGACAAGATTTCATTCATGGATTTCTACATACATACAAGTGATCAAATCTCGTTGTGTTAATTTCAAGCTTTTCATTGTGATGCAATTATGGGACAAACATTATATCGATTTCAAGGAAATCAACGAGATTACTTTTCAAACGACACATTTAGAGGTCGTTATCTTGTATCTAGCGCTGTGTATTATGAAGTAACGCCCCCAGACATATTTCCGCTGCGACACATTTTTGGGGGTGTTACACAAACTCTGATATTTTGTATTATTCGAATGATAATATATTTGAAAATGTCTTATTTAGAGTCATTTTTTGTAACTTGCACTGTGTGACATGAAGTAATACCCTTGTTTAGCTTCTACTGCTATTCAAAACTAGGGGTGTTGCAATAGGCTTGGTAAAGGATCAACCCTCCACTGCTAGGCGCAAGCATTATTCATTACTATCTATGAGGTCTTTTAAAGGGTTGTGGGGTGTAGGTGTAAGATAACATAGAATGAAAACGAAAATGGATGGGATACATTTGGGTGGCTTTGGGTGAATTTGGAGTGGAAGGGTTAGCTAATTATTTATACGAATACACGCTGGTTTGGTTGCTAAGCCAAGACTCGGACGAAGATATACAAACTCTACACATTTCGCCTCAGTCATTGTAAGTTTAAACAATGGCCCTAAGAATATTTTTTTCTTCATAGCTTTTATCCAATACGTAGTACGCGAAGGCACGTCATAATTTTGTTTACATGAATTAATGTATTAATCTAAGTATTACAGTTTTGTATGGCGGAGACTATGTAATGTGAGATTTGATATGATAATTGGTTTATGTAACAAAACCCTAACAAAGATCTGTTTACATGGGATTAATATTAAGGAATCTAAGTATTACTATCTTGGTATGGGCGGGACTTGTAATAGGTGGATTGATGTGATAACCGCTAAGTTGGCTCGTTCATAGAGACTTTTACGTTATTTACTCTAACCGAGTACTCATTAACGAGCTTGAGCTCTAGGTCGATATTCCTTGGTAGTTTTACTCCCCGTCTCCGAAGACGAGTTTGGAATACTCGTCCTATACTCATTAGAGCACATGCATCGTCATGTCATCCATCACCTTGAAGGTTATGTGAGTACGCGCATTGCATAGGAATTATAAGTTGGATGATTTATAATCATTTATTTGAGAAAGATTGAGATGCTCATCATTAAATAATTAAATTGTAAATCACCGAACCATAAGTTTATCAATTCATTATTTACATAAATTGGGACGCTTTTTTATGCAAATAATAATCTATAAATGAGTGGGCTTAATATTATCCGATATGAGACGAGTATGAACTCGAACCCGATAATCATCGGAATCTGTTATAAAGGTTTAGAAGCACAATCATGCCTTACCACTCAGCAGAATCTTAAGGCCTCTCTTGGAGCTACCTTATCTCATACTTAAGTTATTACTTTTGTCGTTGCCAATCCTTGCGATCGCGAACGGTTTGTGGAACTAACAGACTTGTTACACACTTGAGCTAATGGAGTTGATTCATCCTCGAAATAACGACTGAGTACCATATTCCGCCGTCTATCGCATAAGCTCTTCCGCGAGCTCCTCCCATTTGTTAAACTTTATTCTAGGAATATTGTTTCTCGAAATGTCCTCATTCCCGACATCCCATCACCATTTGTTATAGTATTGAAGTTATGGTCGCTGCTGTTGGGTCCTGGAGCGGTCCCAGCTGATACAACTTTATCCAATAGGTAATGCAACCCCCTTAAACTAGATAAACACCTATCGACGAAAGAGATAGTCGGACTATTCATTTCAGGTCACTAGTACGAAGACTTAGGTCACGATACACTCTGGTACTGCCAAGTAAGTTGGATACTTACATCCATAAGCCTCGTTTGATGTAAATCATCGAACATTACAGATATCCATAAACTATACTCCGTCTGGAAACTTTTGAAAACTGTATACAAATATACTCACGCGACTACACTTTCTCCTTCGATGTTTTCACTATTAAGAGACTTTCTTTATGACGCAGTTATATCAGTCATAAGATCTGTAATGATATTTTTGAGATACCTATTTTGATGGATTAAATATCCTAGTCAAACCTAGCCGAAATTTTTGGTATATTGAGAAGTGTCGAAACACCAAATTTTGCTAAATAAAATTTTCAGCGTTTTGTTTAGAACTGGTTTACCAAATCTTAAATCTTTTCCTAGTCACGCAATCGGTTAACACAAATCTAATCTCGGGACGAGATTTCTTTAAGGGGTAGGTACTGTAACATCCGGCAATTTTTGGATTTTTAAAATGACTATTTTACCCTTTGACTTTTCGGGTCCGACTTGACTTTTGACTTTTGGTCTTTTACTGTCACGTAAAAGCGATTACCGCGTAACCGGTAAAATTTTCGGAACATATTTTAAATAATAAATCATATTTATTATTACATCTCTCACGTGCAAATTCATTTTTAATTTATTTGACTTGAAATGAGAAAATATATGTTATTCCTAAGTTGAATTATCAAAAACGACTCGCTAAATCACGTTTTCATTATTTGGACTCTAAAGCAATTTGATGTGAAACGACATTCCTGACAACTTTTCAGTTTTGACCGAGACCTGAAAACAGTCAGAAAGTGACTAAAATGCCCTCGCAAGATTTAGAAACGATAAAATAATTAAATTATATTTAATTAACACTTTTTATTAAATAAAAATATTTAATAAATTAGTCATCATTTTATCAAAACTTATTGTATAACGCGAATATACAGGTTAGAATTTAATTTTATTTTTTACTTTCGACAAGACCTAAACCGTTTCCAATTGAATAACAAATATTTTTATAAATGTTATAAAAATATTTATGAAATACTATCAAATGAATACTCATTTTTGTTGGAAAAATTATTTGGAAAACAATGGCGCAAGTTTCGTGCGTTGAATCATCCATTAAGTGGCCTAAACGAGTCCCGAACCAATATTATATAAAAGTTTCTCAAAATTTCACTGTTAGTCCCTGGAGTTATATTTTCAAAATCCACCCTAAACTATGAGGGGCTTGCCACTTTTATTTTATAGTTATATATATATATATATATATATATATATATATATATATATATGTCCACCCCATTTTTTTTCATTTTCATATATAAAACACACACCCATGCATCATCACTCTATCCCTCTCCCATATTTTCCGGCCGCCGGAAAACTTTTCCGGCGGACTTTTCCGGCCCAAATCAAAAACGATCCCCACCATCGGATCTACCCGATCCCCACCACCACTCGCCCCCCCCTCGGCTGCCACAGTCGTTGCCACCACCCCCATCACCACTCCATCATCTCCACACCATCGAGACCATCACCACCTCACCCCGCTGCCATACCATCACCCCCACGCCACCACAGCCACCTACACCACCACTGCTGCCGCCACACCGACGCACCACCGCCACCATCATCACATCCTCATCATCTCCTCTCCATGCAAACCCTCGTCATCATCACCACTAACAACGCCTACCACCACCTACTCATCATCGCCACCCACCACAGACGGCTGTCACCACAGCAGTGCGTTTGGTCCCGTGGTAGCAGCCAATGAGGTGTTGTTTATGTGTTTTAAAACACCACAAAGGGGCGATGGGTTGTGATCAAGCCCCGCAAACCAAGGGTGGTGGTTGGTTTTTAAAATATTGCACCAAGGGTCCATTTTAATTCGGGTTCACCGACAAGGGTGCGTCCGGTTTGGGGTAAGCACCAAGAGGGCGGGTGTAGGTTTGGTTTTCACCGAAAAGGGTGCGTTTGGAATCGGGTCAGTAGCAAGGGGCTGCGTTTGGTTTGATTATGGCAGCTAGGCTGTGTTTGGCTTAACAGCCACCACCAGGGTGCGTGTGGTTTAGCATAAAACACCACAAGGGTGCTTTGGTTTTGTTTTTCATAGATTAGGGTGCATTTGGTTTAGTAAGAACGCAGCAGAGTACGTTTGGATGGCTGTTCAACAACCCTAGGTCGCGTTGGTTATAAAGAAACTGATTAGGTGTGCGTTAGGTTTATAAAGAAACTGATAGGTGCGTTTGGTTTGACATTAAATACCAATTAGGGTGCGTTTGGTACAAATTAAGGTGCGTTTGGCTTGGTTGAAAACAACTAAGGGCGCATTTGGTTATGCAGATTGGCACATAAGGTGTGTTTGGTTTGGCAGATTTGCCAAACGAGGGTGTTTGGTATAGTAGAAACACGCAAGGGGCGTGTTTGGTTTGACAGATTTGAAATAAAGGGGCGTTTGGTTGGGCAGATTTGCACCAAGGGGTGCATTTGGGTTAACATAAGAACCAAGGGGTGCGTTTTGGTTTAGAGAAGACAACAAAGGGGTCCGTTTGGTTGGTTTAGCAGAAATAGGTGCGTTTGGGTGAGCAGATTTACCGTAAGGTTGTGTTTGGGTTATATAAATTGATAAACAAATATATCATAAGATTTATAAATATAAAACCGGTTGGTGGTTTAAATGGTTAAATAAATGTAATAATTATTACTTTGCTTAGTTTATATAAAATTATATAAGAATATATATTTGAAACACGCGGATTGATTGAAAAGTGGAAAAACTTTAGATTTGATAGATATGGGAAACGATATATAAACGGAAGTGTCATGGCAAAATTGATATAAACTTTTATATTTAGTATTGTTTTACTAAAGCTTCTATTATTTTGGAAACCGATAAAAGGGACTAAGTTATATTTTAAAAATATAGTAAAATTGTATTATACAATAACCGGATAAACGAACGAAAACTATACTTTTACAATGAGATAACTATTTTAGACACGACCCGTCGAGGAAACGAAATATAAATTTATAAAATATTATTTTATATTTTATAATTGTCAGCTAAAAGATAACATCATAATTTTGTAGAAGCTTTACAAACATTCGTTTGTTTAAACTATAACTTTAAGACGTGTGTCCACTTTTATGTAAGGACTTCTTATTAACTAAATTGGTGTCGAAATATTTGGTTTAATTATTTACTCACACTTATTATATAATACTTGCAAAGCATTATATACGTCACATTAATCTTTGGATTGTTTGTCTTTGTTACAATAATTCACGTATGATTATATAAGCATTTATATTGCTGTCTTATTAACATATACAGAATATATTACATACTTTGCGTTCACTTTTCAATTTATTTATTTAACCAACCACCAAACTATTACCACTTGGAAATCTAAATCTTTATCAACGTGTCGCTTGAGGTAAACCATTTCATCGGAAACACAAATTCATCGATCTAGCTAGTGGGACATAGCCGTTAATTAATACATACATCTTCTCGTCAACCGTTCGTTTTCCGTTGTGTTGTGCATATTAGATGCCTATTTGTCAATCGTTCTTCAACATCGAGGTGAGTTTATAGCTCCCTTGTTTTTACTCGTTTTACATATATTTTGGGGTGAGAACATGCTTGTTTACAAATGCATTTATATGGTTGATTACCTGTTTGGTTTATACTCAATATACATCTTGCGAGGAGATACAATACTTGGTTTAGTTTTTGAACGTAAACACATACTATACTTTTATGATTACGGATTAGCTCAGGTTGTATGTTATAAAGTGATTCAATGCTGAGGGTGTCCAGGTGGGGGCATCCGATGTAGGCACACGTAAAGTAATTCAATGCTGAGGGTGTCCAGGTGGGGGCATCCGGTGTAGGCACACGTAAAATAATTCAATGCTGAGGGTGTCCAGGTGGGGGCATCCGGTGTAGGCACATGTAAAAGGTAATTCAATGCTAGGGGATTCCCAGGTGGGACATCCGGTGTAAGCACATGGCTATTATTTCTGTTAGCGCATCAATTTCATGAGCTTAGAGTAATCGTAATCATTGTTTTATACTCACATGGATATTTATTGTGCCTTGAATAAAGTGGCAATACATACTTGAAACATTTTTCTGATATATATATATATATATATATATATATATATATATATATATATATATATATATATATATATCTTACATGCTTTGAACAATTGCGGTTCAACGTTCATTTTTGTGACTATTTGGGAAACATACAAGGTTTGAAATGATCTTGCATACTATACAACTATTTGATTTCTACAAATCATACATACATTTTGAAGGACACATTTAAGATTTGAAATGTCATACACACTTACAGAACTTTGGTTCAACATTTGTATTTACAAAAACCTATGAACTCACCAACTTTATGTTACAACTTTACGCATGTTTTTCTAGGTGAATAGATGGTTGGGCCTATTCAGATTTGCATTGAGTCTAAACTGACAAGATTTCATTCCTAGGATTTCTACAACAATACAAGTGATCAAATCTCGTTGGTGTTAATTTCAACTTTTCATTGTATGCATTTATGGGACAAACATTATACGATTTCAAGGAAAACAAACGAATTACTTTCAACGACACATCATTTAGAGGTCGTTATCTTGTATCTAGCGCTATGTATTATGAAGTAACGCCCCCAGACATATTTCCGCTGCGACACATTTTTGGGGGTGTTACACAAACTCTGATATTTTGTATTATTCAAATGATAATATATTTCAAAATGTCTTATTTAGAGTCATTTTCTGTAACTTGTATTGTGTGACATGAAGTAATACCCTCGTTTAGCTTCTACTACTATTCAAAACTGGGGGTGTTACAATAGGCTTGGTAAAGGATCAAACCTCTACCGCTAGGCGCAAGCATTATTCATTAATATCTGAGGTATTTTAAAGGGTTGTGGGGTGTAGGTGTAAGATAACATATAATGGAAACGGAAACGGATGGGATACATTCGGGTGGATTTGGGTGAATTTGGAGTGGAAGGGTTAGCTAATTATTTATACGAATACACGCTGGTTTGGTTGCTAAGCCAAGACTCGGACAAAGATATACAAACTCTACACAACTCTACATCAATCTCTTTCTTTTTCTTTTATATATATATATATATATATATATATATATATATATATATAGAATAACATAATACATCATGACTTGGGGTTTATAACATGTACCCCTACACTTGAGCTTTTACATGCTCGATATTTAAAATCTAACTAATGACCTAATTTGAGGTGGATCAAAATAACATGTAGATCATCTAACAAACGTATGGGGGTATTGACTTAACTTATCTTCCCCATTCTTCCGCGAAATAAATACTACCATGAATCCCAATCGTCCCAAAACTGTATTTACAAGGATAAGGACTTAGCAACCGTGTACTAAAATAATTAACTTGGGTTAAACACAATAATGTATTAAAAATTAGTACATGCAAGGTAGGCTAAGGCGATTTTGGGTCTAACGATTGGTTTAAGGGTTAACAATGCTCTTCATTAATAGTCTGGCTTAACCATAAAATTACGATAACCGTGAAAAAGGATAGGCTCGGAGGGTTGTACTAGGGGTATCATGCACTAAAAATGAGTGCATGGCAAGGGTGTAGGTTAGTTATATGATCGAGGTGACCATCATAACAATTACAGGTTTAAAACATGGGTTAATCCTAGTGCCTCTTTTCTAGCAAACCCTAATACTTACTATGCGGTCTCAGGATGCATCACAAAAACAAGTTCTAGAATTTAATATACTATCGGTACACTCATATAATTTAAACCGATCTCAATGCTCCAGAAAAGGAGACAAAACCACATATACATATCCGTAATGACGGAATAGATACACACGATTGCTCACTCCTTAACTCAAGAAAGCTAAAGGTTTAAACTATCTTGGGTATCAATAATAGATACCCGAATTCCTATAGATCTAAAGGCGAACCTCACATTTTTAGGGTGGAATTCTGAGGGTTTTTGTGCTAGTCATATACATTCCTATCTATGAGATGCTATTAATACTCGGTTTTCATCGGTATGTGTCATAAAAAAATTTAATTTGGGTCAAACTTACCTTTTTATGCTATGTTTCGATATATTACCGATCATTTTAAGGACAAAGAAAATGGCAATTGAAAGAATAGTTTCTAAGGCTTATTTCCCCCCACACTTAAGTTAAACATTGTCCCTAATGTTCTATAGAAGTACTCCCCTGGTTTGCTCAATAATGGAGAAGAAACATGCGATAATTGGTTAAATCGTCCTCCAAGAGTCATCAAATGAAACTTCCTAAGAACTTCCAAGCTTCTTCTCATCAAATATAACCTGTAATCAAAGACAAAGACAACTACACCAAGCATAAAATGTGCGATATAATAATATACAGTGTGAAATTAGGGTTGACTCTATAAAGCAGTAAAGATAGGATGAGAGAATTGTTAAAGTCATAGTTTTGCAGGTTTATAAAAGAGTTACAACTTTCTTAAGTAATGTATAAGTTTTATTTTCAAAAATACTTAAAATTTCGAGTTTTCCTGTAACTGGGCATTTGACGCTGTTAGGAATATCCTGACCCAGTCACAGGTGTCGCGGTGATGGTGTCGCTTGTAAATCGTAACGCCGTCTCCACACTTTGTGAAAACTCATTTTTCATTTTTGATGAAAAATTTCCTGCCCTCATTCTTATAAGTTATTTTCCTATACAAAATGCTGCATAACAACCTAAGAATTAGCAATTCAATCATATGACTCGAAACTGACGCGAATTAATCTAAACAATTTATTTAAAATGTTTGAATTTGGTTCTAAAAACCAGATATTTCCTTACACTTATTTTGTTGTAAAATACCTTTGATTGCAAGTAAGACGAAGTTATAAACAAACAGACAAAGCATGATTACAAACTAATTCAAACATAATAAAACAAACAATAAATAATTGCAACACACAATACACTCCTAATTTGCGAGAAAGTAAATATTGGGTTGCCTCCCAAAAAGCGCTTTTCTTTATTTACGAGTCTTGTAGCTAGACTCGAAGTCACACGTCAAGTGTCGTTGAAGTGGTCCAAGTCAATGATTTCCCTTGGACTTTTTCTTTCGGAGAGCCTCCTAGTGGTGGGGACTGACTATAGGGTTTTGGTAAACTCGTCTCCGTCTGGATCGATCAGTCTAATCTTGACGTGCCATGCTTCATCTCTGTTTTTAGGTGGTTTGTCCCAGTTCATCGGGTTTTTAATTAGGTCCTCCGATTCCTATATATTACTCTTAAGTTTAATGGGTATGGCTCTTAAAAATTCTACCATCCTCCTAAACACTAAGGTATCCTTAAAAGGATTGAGCTCTACATCTCTAGCAATTTCCCATTCTCTAGGTAAATGGCAGTCTAAAAAGTCCTTCCTAGCATAATAAGGGGTTCGTGCGCCTACTCCCATCCGAGCGAGGTCGTGGTTTGTATGATTACATTTTTCCAAGTGTGGTGCAATAATGTGCTTCCTCCTCACCTTTGTCGACTCCTTTTACTCTGAAAACTGACCTAGTGATTCCTTCTCCTACCCTTATTTTGGTCATCCTACACTCTATAACTGCGTTGGCGATAGCTAGGAATCCTCTTCCTACTAGCAAAGGGGTTTCAGGGTCCTTCTTCATATCGATTACATAGAAATCATTTAATAGTTTTAGTTTCTCTATGCGGACTTCTACGTCTTTAACAATTCGAACGGGGTAGGATTTGGTCTTGTTAGTTACTCGCGTGTTCTTACACCTTTTTATATATAAATAAACATAAACATATATAAATATATAACAAGGATCAGGACCCACAAAATCAAAGAAACCGGAAGCAGTACAGAGTGTTCCCGGGTCGTTATGTCCCAACGAGGCTAGAGATGGAAAATCGCAAGACGATTGATGATTTGTGTTTGAATGTCACAAGGAATGATTGGGCACAGAAACTGATAAAAATAAGCAAAAGCACATAAAAATAGCAAAGAGAATAAGCTGGAACAAAAACAAAAGCTAGAAATGGCAAAAACACTTAAAACTTCTACACTAAGGCACGAATAAGCTCAAATAAACTTAAGACAAATCAAATAAGCTAAACTAACTCTAAATAAGCAAATACAAAAAGCAATTAAGCTAAATTAAACAAGATAAACACAACAGTACTAACAACAGTACTAACAGTTTTAACTACCAGTACTAACTTGGAGTTAGTACTGCTAGGCTAAAGTTAGTACTGTTAGCTTAAGGTTAGTACTGCTAGGCTAACAAGACTTAAAGAAATAATAAATAAGCAAACAAGCTAAAACAGAAGTTCACCTAACCTTAATAAGCACTTAGTAATTGGAATAAGCAACTAGAATAAACTAAAATGATAAATAAGTTACAAAACTAAAACTGATAAACTCTTAAAATACTTTGAAAAAGGAAAATAAGCTTAAATAAGCTTACCCTTAAAGAAAGTAAAGGAAAATGGTTTAATATACTCTAAAAAGCTAAGGAAATCTGAAATAAGCAGAGATAATAAGCTGATAAGCTAAAATGAACTACCAGTATTAACTGTAATAACTACCAGTACTAACTTAGAGTTAGTACTGCTAGTGTTGAGTTAGTACTGTTCCTAAAATGAACTAGCAGTACTAACTTTAAGTTAGTACTGTTAGTTGAAAATAGCCTTTAAAAATCATTTTTCTTTCAAACTAATTAAAAACAGATTATCAAATTTTAATTTAAGAATAAGCACTTAAATATCCTGAAATGCCCTAGCAGTGTTAGACACAAAACAACAGTTTTAACAAGTAATTAACAGTACCTAAAAGAAAGAAACAAACACAATTGCAACTAATCCAAATAAGCAAAATAGACTTATCAGCAGTTTCTGCAGAAAATAAGAACAATAAGAAAAAGAGAAAACTTACAACACCCTTGCTCAAAACAGGGTCAAACAATGAATCTACAAGCTCTAGCTTGTATAAACAATCTAGTGAGAGTCCATAACCCATCCAAACGGCTTATCACCATAACATAAGCTGTGTATATTAGTTAGAGTGTGTTACTTATGATTTTCCTCTTAACAAAAAAAAATAAAAAATACTTAACTTTTTATTTTTACTTAATGAAAACAGCTTAGAGTAAGCTATGATGAGAACTTTGAACACCAAAACAATATGATTAAGAAACTTAACACGGTATGTAAATTGACTTTAAAAACTTCAAACTTGCATTAAAACTTGAAAGTGTTACAAAGCTGGAAGTAAAAAGCTGTAAATGACTTTGAAATTTAAATTAAGATTAAAAATTAACAAGTTACAAAAAAAACTAAAAAAAAAAGATGCCTCAAAGGCTTACAAAAAGCTCTATTTATAGCCGAAGTCTTCATCTTGCAGCTTGTGCTTCTTTGTAGAGATAAAAACAAGTGTGCTTGTTGTGTGAGAAACTGAAATAAAACAAATCCCACCTTCAATTCCTTTTGTGCTTCCTTTTGAAACAATCTAGCCATCGAAATGTTTTTGGGAAGGTAGGGATTGCAACGATGACTTTATACACTTGGGGGGGTTATTAGGGGGATGAAATGAATTTGGCTGTGAGAGAAGTGGTTTTGCAGGAAGAAATTAATGGAGACATACCATTTGTAAACTAGGTTTGTTGGGCGTAGAAAGAAGGGCTTTTAGGAAAGGCACTTTGGTCCTCAAGTTTGTATAACTTAAATGCAATCTCTACCTTCTTTGCAATTTTAAACCTTGTCTTTCTCTTTTCAAAACATCTTGAGGTTTTGCATTTTGCACCCTCAAGTTGAATTTTCTTGCTTTGTCTTACTTTTGACTTTGCCCTTTTCTACTCCGTGCTTGGAATTGCTTGTTTTTGGCTTTCTTTTTGCTCCTTTTCTTGAATATCCGTTCCTGCACAATACAAATGCAAACATACAAATACAATGTATTTTTGGTACGTTTTTAGTCATTTAAGTTTGTTTTTAATGGAAGGTGGTATGTGTAATTAAGCACATACCACCCGCGCTCTATCTCTTTTCTTTTTATAACTTATGGTTGACCCGGGAGTGTGGGGTGTTGACTTGGCCCCGGGTTTTATAATAAAGGATTGGGCCGGTTATACGGGCTTGGTGAAATGGTTTTATTATAAATGGATAACGACCGCTATCTGTTTAATAAAAAGGAGATAACAGTGTTAGGGTTTAGGGACTATTTTTGTGAATTTGGTTTAACATTAAGGATCATTTGGGTATTTTGAGGGTTTTGGTATTTTGTGGGTTGACCATTGTTGACCAAGGGTTCACTTTTGATGACCTTTTGCTAGAAACTTCCGGCTCTTGTGTACTCTATCCGTTCTTGTGTTCGTGTTTGCCCGGTTTTGACCGTTTTCTTGTGATTTTTGCAATACCCGTACCTACACATTCACAAACAACAAAATACACAAATACAAGCATATTTTTGCACATTTTGATCATTTAAAGGCCATTTTTGGTATAATAAAGATATGTGATTTCTCACATATCAAAATTCCCCAAACTAAGTGATTGCCGTGTCCTCACGTAATATTATATGCCCTAAAACTAAATACCTCAAAAATTCCCCAAACTAAATCTTTGGAAAGTAGCAAAGATTTTTGTGGGGAGAGTTAAGAAATCACAAGCTTTAAAACACCCTACTTTCCTATTTTTCAAAACTTTTTCCATTTTTTTAGTAAACTACCTAGAATATTCCGACTTTCGTTATTTCCATAACTGTTAGGGATCATAGAACAAGATGCATTTCGATCCGAGAATGCCCCAAAAAGGAAAATTCATCGTCCCCGACTTTTCACTTGCTCCAAACCAAGGTTAAAATGAAATCACCACTAAATATCAGTTAAGATGCTAACACTACTCATATTTGCAACTTATGAACTTTTCACTCCCGTCAATTATTATATCTTAGGTATTTGCTATTTGAATTGTAACCAGGGATCACGGATTGCAAAAAATTCGAAAGTTTTTCACGTTCCAACACGTGAGTCGCAGCGGAGAGTGCGAGAGAGTAGATGCGAGAATCCATCCCATTACACTTTCACTCCAGCACATCCCAAACCTTCCTAAGTGTCCTCAGCTTTGACACCCCACAGAGACTAGTATCGGGACTCACGGACCTTAGGTTTCAAAAACTCTCAAGTTTCTCGTATATACATAGCTTATTTCAAAACTTAAAATGAAATAGTTAAATTTCAAAAGCATATTTGAATTAAACAAAAAGAGATCTATTTATTAATTAAAACTTAAACATAAAATTTATGCAATTGTAACCCTCGACCTTTTAGAAGGCTGCAACATTAGTTGTGAGCCGGCAAGATGCAGCAAACTTTTATCAGTCTCGGTTTTTTATTCTTACTATGGGCTTTCTTTAGAAGACTACCACATCGGTTGTGAGCCGGCAAAAGGCATTAAACTCTTATCAGCCCACAGTTTTTATTTATATTTTTTATTTTTTCATCATTTTTTTATTTTTATTTTTTTATATTTTTTTATCATCATTTTTTATAATACTTTATATAGAGAAGACTTCTTTTTGTAAAATTCAAGTATAAGATTGAACTAAGACTAAAATTTTTGCTATATATTACATAAAAATTGTTGATTTAAGTTTAATCTCCAAAAATAGCACGTATGATTAGTCCGGTTAGGAGCTTATGGGAGAAAAAGCCACAAATTACATACATGAGCTCTTAAGATTTCCAAATAATCCTTGTTTAGCATCTCACTCATACTTAACTCTATCATTTTTCATTCTTCGCGAAAATCCGCGAACGCTTAGCCTAAAAGTTAAGGAACAAGCTAGAGCTCAACACGCTCGATCGAGTCAAAATTTATTCTTATTCTACCCAGTAGGAAAGTCAAAATTGTGACAAAACACTTATTTTATTTTTGAAAATTTTTAAATTTTTAGTATTTTTAAATTTTGCGGAAAAATCTGGGTATGAGAACAACGGAAAAGTCGGTAAGATCATATCAAATATACAACCCCAAAAACTAAATAAACATTCCTCTCAATGTTTCCTACCAAATACTTAAAAACCCTATACTAGAACCAAAAAGTCGAAGGCATAAACCAAGCGTGGAGAAATACACAAAAATCTTAAGCCCGTTTATCAATATGCTACAAGATAAATGTCAGACGATAATAAATCTTAGGATTCGGATTTCCCAAAACTAATTCAAGCAAAGGCTAGGAACTCGATGAACCGTGACAAAACAACCGAAACACAAGTCTTCAAAAAAATTTGGGTCAATTCCTCAATCAATCACAAGCACAAAACACAAATCGGAAGAGTACAAGCCTCCTCACATCATAATAGAAATAAGAAAGAAGATAAAATACCATGGGTGTCTCCCCGAACGCTTTGTTTTTGTAACCGAGTCACATAGCTTGACTCGATCCCTGAATTCATTCGTCCTTGGGAAAGTAAAGGAGATCCTGGACTACCTTGGTGGTAAGTCCCCTCCGGAAGTAATGCTTCACACGATGACCATTCACCTTAAAGTTTGGACCATCGGGTTGAGATAACTCGATGGTTCCATATGGAAAAACTTTGGTGATGGTGAAAGGTCCTAACCAACGGGTTTTAAGCTTTCCCAAAAATATCTTTAACAGAGTTGAAGATAAAAACTCGATCACCAACATTGAAAATGCGGTTTTTGATCTTTGAGTCGTGAAGCTTCTTCGTCCTCTCTTTATATAATCAAAGAATTCTCGTAAGCTTGATCACGAAGCTCATTAAGCTCATTAAGTTGAAGCTTCCGGTGATCACCGCGTTGTAAGATCAAAATTACATTTTCAAACCAATATGCTTATGCTCTAACTCATAGTCAGATGGCAAGACTTTTCTACCTAACAACTTGTAAGGCGTACAACCAATTGGTGTCTTAAAAGCGGTACGAAATGCCCATAAAGCTTCATCTAGTTTATCAGACCACGAGCAGTGGATTTCCAACGTCCTTTCTAAAATACGTTTTAAACCGCGATTTGACACCTCCACTTGACCGCTCGTTTGAGGGTGATAAGCGGTAGCTAATGAGAGTGACCCCATACTTAACATTACTTAGCAAGCTATCATTTACAAAAAATGGTCACACGATCGCTTATTTAATACTTCTACGTGTCCAAATCGGGCAAAAAGAGACTTCAAAAACATTACTACAACTCGACATCATTGTGGGAGCACCTTTTCTACCACCACTTTGAAAGATAATCGACGGCAACGAGGATGTATTTATTCCCATGTGAAGACGGAAATGGTCCCATAAAATCAATACCCCATACATCAAAGATTTCACAAACTTGAATAGCATTTTGAGGCATCTCATCTCGTTGTGAAATTTTTGCAATAATCTGACACGTATTCAAACCCAAGATTTGATCATGTAGGGCATCTCCGATATATGTCGCCAAAAGAAACCGAACATCAAATACTTTTCGAGTAGTGAATTTGCCTAGTGATGGCCCCCGTTGGTCCTTCATGACAACTTTGTGATATCATTTAGCTTCTTGCCATGCACACAACCGTCGAATGATTTGATCCCACAAATACAAACAAGATAGGGATCGTCCCAGAAATAATGTTTAACATCCTTAAAAAACTTCTTCTTTTGTTGAGTTGTCATTCCTTTGATGATAAAATTCCCCGCATGGTAATTTGCATAGTCCGCAAACCATGGGGTACTTCCATTTGATATAACTCCAAGAGTCTCTAAAGGAAAATTTTCATTTATGTCTTTGTTTTCTAACACATCCTTATGAGGATTCTCAAGTCTAGATAAAATGATCAAGTGTTTTTTTTTTTTTTTTTTTTTTCCTATCTTCGTTAAGCTTCCTTTTTAAGGGTCTAAAAGCAATCAATACAATCCTAAACATACAAACGGTGTTTCCTTATCAAAAGCTAGTCCATCGGTCTAGCTATTTTAGAAAAGTCTTGGATAAAACGTCGGTAAAAACCCGCATGACCTAGGAAACTTCTAACACCTTTTACGGTAGTCAGGTGAGGTAGCTTAGCGATAACATCGACTTTAGCACGATCAACCTTAATTCCTGACTTTAAATTTTATGTCCTAACACAATTCCTACTCTACACATAAAGTGGCACTTCTCCCAATTAATAACTAAATTTGTGTCTTCACACCGTTTTAGCATCTTTTCTAAATTGGAGAGGCACGAATCAAAACTATCCCCAAAAAATCATAAAATGCATCCATAGTCCCCTTTTCTCCATATCAATGAATTATGCCAATCATACACTGTTGGAAAGTACCGGGAGCATTACACAAGCCAAATGGCATGCGACGGTACGCGAAAGTTCCATACGGGCATGTGAAAGTAGTTTTCTCTTGGTCCTGGGGATCTATTGGTATTTGGAAATACCCTGAAAATCCATCTAGAAAACAATAAATGGACTCATATCCGTTGCTAATTCCTTACAACATTTATCCATAAACGGTAAGGAAATGAATCTTTCGAGTCCTCATTTAACTTCCTATAGTCGATACAAACTCTCCACCCGGTAACTAAACGTATCAGAATTAATTCATTCTCTTCATTAGCAACAACGTTATTCCACCTTTTCTTGGAACTAATGCAACTGGGACGTAACCATGGGCTGTCGAGATCGGTAAATCATACCGGCATCAAGAAGTTTTAAGACTTCCTTTTATTACCTCGTGAATTTTTGGGTTAACCTGTCTTGACTTGAACATGTATGTAATGAATCCTCCATCGAGATTTTGTGTGTAGAAAAACGAGGGTCGATACCCTTGATGTCGGTGATTTTCCAAGAAATGGCCGGTTTATGAGATTTAAACACCTTTAAGAGAGCTTCTTTTTCGTCATCTTTTAAACCTTTTGCAATAATCACTGGTAATTTGTTGTTTTCTTCTAAGTAAGCATATTCTAAGTGAGATGGTAAATCTTTTAACTCTAATTCCGGAGGCTCTTCAATTGAAGATTTTGCCTTGGTAACTTCACTTTGTTTAAGGTCCATCGTAGAATTGAAACGGTCTTAATTAACAAATTTCAACTAAAAAATACTCCCTCGCGATCGCAATTGGCCTATGATCCATTTCTGTGAAATTGATCAACCTTAATAAATCTTCAATCTCATCTAAAATGAATTCGAAGTAAAGGCCCCCCCCCCCCCCCCCCCCCCCCCCCCCCCTCAGACAGTCGGGTGGGATTGCCACCCAAAGAATCATTATTAGAAAATCCTAGCAATTCCAGAGCATACTCCTCACAAACTGCATCAATGATGTCAATTCGGTTTACCGACTTATCATCTGTAGAGGAGTATCTCGTGGTTTAATCTAGATTAAAAGTGACGGCTTCGTTATCAACCCGAAGGGTTATTTCTTCTCCATAAAACATCATTAAAGCATCGACCGTCCTCAAAAAGATCTCCCAAGTATGAAGGTACTCGAGATCGCTTCCAAAATCGAACAACAAATCTGTATGAGGAAAATAGAACTTTCCTACTTTAACGTAAACGTCTTCAGCGAGTCCTTTAGGATGAGTAATCGATCGACCCGCTAACTCTAAAGTCATCCGAGTTGGTGTAAGTTCGGGTAGGGAAAGCTTTTTCCAAAAGGAAAGAGGCATAAGATTTATGCTCGCGCCAAGATCGGCCAGACCCGACATTACATCCATTCCCAAAAATTGTCATGAATAAGAAACTTCTAGGAAGCTCTAAGCTTTCGGGAAGCTTTTTGAGGAGCAACCCGACAATTTCACATCAATGGTATCTTAGCTTTTCAAGCAACTTTCCATATTCTTGAGCACACACACACACACAGAGGAGCAAATCTTGGCATAAAAAACAAAGCATACGCGAAACTTATGTCAAAACTCAAATCTTGAAACATTTGAAAAATTCTTTCTCTTTTGATATGAAGCTTTCACAAAAATTTTCTTGGTTAATCAAAAGGATATGGAATATTTGGCGTAGGTAAACTCTTCGGAAACATCAGTTCCAGAATGTGAGGTTTTAGGTCAAAGGTCTTTGAAACATTGAGTTCTGATAGAAGATAATGGGGGTAACCGGAGGTGGGATTTGAGCGGTACTTCCTTGGAAATTAGATTGCTCCTTATCCGTTATCTCATCGGTTTCTCGTTCTACTACCTTTTTAGGAGAAGGATTAGTAGGCATCGAAGGTCCCTCGTAAGCAACACCACTTCGAGTAGATGATTCGCTTTCATCTTACCCTTCGGTTTGGAAGATGGTATTACCGAAGAAGTACCCGAAGTGTGGCTTTGGTGTTTGAAACAATCCACATATCATGTTTTTGCAGAATTATATTAAGTAAGTTTGTTGATTCATCATGGACGTCTATGATGAGATTTATCGTGTGTTATTATGAGAAATTTCAATCTAAGTGTCGTCCTTTAACAGTTGGATTTGATATTGCATGGATTTGCTTATCATTTTGATCTTAGATATCCTTGAAACTCGAAAAATCATTTGGAAAACTCTTTGAAACTTGATGTATTAGGTGCACTTGAAAATGTTGGTTTTTTTGGAGGCGACGGGCGCGGTGTAGAAAGTGAAAATTCCGCTAGCATGAATATTTTATACTTGAAAACCGTTGATTACGCATGAAAATTATTCCCGATTAAAATTATTCCCTTGACCTTATTTTGATTAACCTATTTTTGACCAATGTTTCGCACCGATCAAAACCGGTGGTGCCATTTGATTACTAACTCATTTCGGAAGGTTTAACTTGATTGTAAGTACCCGTAGTCGCACAAACACTAGCTTGGTTGTTATCGGTAGTCGGACAATTATACCAAGAATGGGCACCACCACAAGTAACGCAAGTTTCCTCAACCGCTTTGATTGGAGCGGGAGTGACAACTTTCGTAGAAACAATCTCGACTAAGGTCGAAAGTTGATCCGCAAGCTTATCAATTCTCTCATCCGCTTATAACAACTTTCCTAAAGTCGAATTCGATCCTAAAGCATTTGGTTTGTTTCGTGAATTAAGGCGCACTTTTGATTAGTTTTTCAATTATATTACAAACCTCTCTATCGTCCCTACTCAAAATAATTTCCACCCCCGCGACATTTAAGGAGTCTTGATCGTTGTCGTTTAAACCGTTGCGAGCGAAAGGTTTCAATTGGTTAAACTCCTAAATCATTGGTGGGGACAAGCTCTAAGCATTTCCTTAAATCGTTCCCACGCTTCACTAAAAGACTCATCGAATTTTTATGTAAATCGAGAGATTTTATTCTTTAGTGAGTCGTTTTCGAAGGAGGAAAAATTGATTCCACGAATTTGTAACGAGATCCCTCCAATCAAAGAGAATTAGGAGGTCTTTCTCGTACCAAGTATTAACACTCCCACGAGTGAATGCGAGTGTAGCCGCGCGAGCGCGAGAGCGCGAGATCGCGACACATCGTTTGGCACATTCCTAAATCGTAGAGTCGAGGTAATCCTTTTGAAACTATTAATATGAGCATGAGGATTTTCGTTCTCTAAACCGTGAAACGGGTTTGCTTGAACCAATTGTAACAAATTCGTTTTAATCTCAAAATGATCCGCATTAATTTCTGGTAAAACGATAGCTTCTCCGTACCCTTCCGTGGGTGCTCGGAGCAGTTCTTCCATTGTACGTTCCGCCATTGGTGCAACGATAGTACGAAGCTCGGGTTCGACTATGTTTGGAGCACGTCCTTTATTTCGACGTCTCGGAATGGTTACGTTTGAATTATTTGGAAAATTGGAATTTCTAGTGCGCATGCACTAAACAAGCAAATGAAATGATAAAAGAAATGAGAAAAGGAAATATTTTTGTTTACCGAATAATCAACAAACTTAGGGTAACTCTCTTAAGTAAAATAAATTTTACAAAAGAGGTGCGCCTTTTTCGTAAGTGACACAACGGTAAAAAAAATTAATCTTTGGTTCGGGAACTTATTGATGGATAATACCTCAGTTGAAGGTATTATTTGTTGGTGTTCTTTTACCAACTTTGTTAAAAAAAATTATATTCACAAATTAACGAGAAAAATCGAAAAATCCAGAAGAGCAAATATTTTTGTATTTTTTTTAATCTTCTACTTATACTAAAAAAGAAAAGAAAAATATTTTTTACTTTTTATATTTTTTAATTTTTTTTATTTACTTAAAAGCGTAACTTTCGAAAACGAAAGGTTCTCCAAATCACGATCGACAAACTTCAAACGAAAGAATCTTAATCACAAATCCCCGGCAGCGGCGCCAAAAATTGATCGTTGAAAATCAATATATACGTATAATATAAAAGTATAAAGAAAATTACTAAAAATCCTTGAGGACAAAGATTAGAATCAATTTCTACACAAAAATACGTATATGTAAGCAAAGTATCAATACCATTAATCATAGGAAAGAATAATAAGTAATCCAACACGGGTATCGTTTACCACTGCGAGAGATAGAATGGAAATTTACGTTTCAAGTTGTAAATCGAGCTTGAATTGACATTCAAGTTTTTGGTTTTGGTTTTAAACTAATATTATACAAAAATTAAACTAATAATAATTCTAAGATTTAAAACAACAAGATAACTAAAATTAATCTAAAAATGATATAAATGACCGAAAATGCTTGCTAAGTGACGTGAAATGTTCATCAAGTACGGGCTTAGGTTTAACAAATAAAAATCCTTAGAAAACAAGTTTAAAGAAATTAAATGACAAGTAAAGTAAATGACTCTTTAAAATAAATGAACAAGTATTTAAATTGCATTAAAAAGTAAATTAATTGGTATTTAAATTAAGAAAATATACTAATTGACTATTAATTTTTTAAACCTTTTTAAAAGAACCCATCATTTAAATTCCAAATCACTTAGCAAACACTAATAAACTACTCCCTACTCATAACAATTAAGCTAGCAACAATAAGCATGAACATTTTTAAACTAAATAATAAGCTACAACTACTAATAAGAGAAAAGGAAAAGAAAGAAGAACCCAATTAAAGAAAATGGAGACGAATTTTAAACCACCCGATCTTATAAACTTAATTAAACACTAAAGATTAAAACTTTATTAGTTTATATAACTACTTAGTTAATAAAGCTACAAACTTTATATACTAAATAGCTTTAAAAACTAGAAAGCTTTAATCTTTAATAGTAAAATAAGCTTATAAGACCCATAAGCTCCTCACCTAAGTGTTGGATTGATTTCATCAACATTGAAACAACCAAAGCTATGATAAACAAGATATATTAATAAGCTACTAATTATTCTAAAGACAATAAGCTAATAAAAAATAAAACTTTTGATTTAAATCCACCCGAAACTAAGGCGTTCAATCAAGTGAACATGGATCGGGTATGATTAAGGAATAAATCTAAGAAAATAAGCCAAAAAGTAAACAACTTTAAGCTAAATAAAATGAAAATAAGCTATTTGAAAATTTTAAGCTAATATTAAGCTTACCAAAATCTAGGAAACACAAAACTTAATAAATAAGCCGAGGATTAAGCACTCACGGTTTCCTTTATGATCTTGATATAAGCTTAATCAAATAATAAGCACTTTTGGAAAAAGAAAAGAAAAGAAAAGAAAAGAGAAAAAGAGATGAAATAAGCAAAAGCTTATTTAGAGATATAAGCTTAGATTTAATCAAATAAGCTAAAGGAATACTTATTTAAAATAGAAAATAAGCTATAAAAATAATAAGCTAAAAAGAGCTTATTGAATAAGCTAAAGAAAAGAAAGAGAGAAAAATAAGCAAAGACAATAAGATATTAACCAACCTCAAACATCTTCATTAATAAGCTCAAAATCTTGATTACAATAAGATAAAAATAAGCTTTATAAAAAGCTTTTACAAAAAGACTAACTAATAAGCTAAACTACAACTTTTGAGAGAAAGACTAGAAAATATAAAAATCCTAACACTGCTAATCGTGCCTGCTGCTTTCATTTTATAGCAAAAATGAGGTGAGGGTAAAATCGTCTTTTCAGCGAGTCCTCCAATCATAATCCAAGAATGAGGGATACATTAGTAATTTAGTAGAGAGACTATGTAACAATGACCCAATCATTAGCTGTCAATTCTTATCCTTGTATACCATTGAGGCTCGATCCACTAGTCAATAGCTGGCACGTGTCCTTGTTAATGCGTTTTTTATACGCATACATCCAACCGACTTCAATTTATGAGACTAAAAGGATTTACCACGCGTCTTTCTTTGATTAGAAAATGAAATGATAGTGGGTGAGTGTGGGCATCTCACGCTCCTAACTTGAATTAATTAAAGAAGTTGCATCTCACGCTCCAACAATTCATGAACAACAAATATCAAATTTTTTTACAACTTTGTCATTGGCTGAGTATTTCAACTAATGGGCTTTGAACCCTTCCAACCATTATTTTATATTGGGCCGAGCCCTCTATTCCCATAATTCATATTCGGCCTTGGGCTGGAAGCATGGTTTGGGTTATTGGTGTTACATTTGGACATTAAATAAGTGTGGGTCGGTCCGACCCATATAAATGGTGTCGGGCAGCCCAATAAGAGATGAAGGCACCGTTGGACTCAAAATCTCGTGCTCTTTCCAATGGCATGCTCGGGAAATATTAATGACTTCATCTTGATTTTGAATAAATAGCACTCTTGATCGAGACGAACCCGAAAATACCCGTTTTTGCTTAGTTTTCAATCCGTTTTACCTGCAAGACATAAAAATACCAAACAAACATATTTGCAATATAATTAAGCATTTTTTAGTATTTTTAGTCCAATTAGTAGTGTTTTACGGGGTACAAAAGATGTGTGTTTTAGCGCTCATCAAATTCCCCCACATTAAGCCATTGCTGGTCCCACACGCAATGTAAATAAAACACGCCCGAAGATAAATAATTAAATCCCCTTTTAACTTATGACCCCTCACAATCAAACAAGAACAGAAAAGGTCCATTAAGAAGGTTCAAAAATCATTTATATCGAAAGCGCCCCCATTTTAACCACTTATTCATCAATAGATAAAAACTAAATTAAATAATAAATTTTATTTAAAAAGAACAGGAGTTTGTCATCCTCGACTTTTAACAATCTCCAAACTAAGCTTAAAATGAAATCATAGTCAAATATAAGATTAGATGTTAACACTACTCATAAATGTTAATTGTGTACTTACTTTTCCTCCCGCAAATCCTAATTTTGTATCTCAAGATTTTACTTAAGTCATATACCTGAAGGCTCTTTAAGACTTGTTTCGATATTTATTTAATCCAAAAATAAATCGGGACGGCTAAAAATAAAATTTAGCTTCCACCCTTATCCTTGAAAACTGATGAGGTGAACGAAATTTTGGCTTTTGTTGCTTTTGCCTTAATTCATGTCATATACCCTTAGGCTCTTTAAGACATAAATCAAGTAATATTATTTACACCATATACCCTAAGGCTCTTTAAGGTACAAATAACTAAGCAACATTTTTTAATCATTAATTTTATAAGTACCATATACCCTAAGGCTCTTTAAGGTACAAATTAATATCATGATTATTATTACTTATACCGCCACTAAACCCTAAGGCTCTTTAAGCAAAAAGTAATAAAATGATTAACTCTACTCAATCCATATGCACTAGGCCTCTTTAAAGTATAAGTAAAGCAATAAACATGTGATGCATATAATAAGCCAAAATTCGAATCATCGACTTTCAAATCAAAGGGAAGTTACTAAAAATTAAGTTGAACCGGACAACCTTATTTATTAAACATTTATGCATATAAGTGAAACAAACTAATGGCCACAATTAACCTATATGAGCTCTAAAGATATCCAACTAATCCACGCTTAGCATCAAACTTATATTCAACTCTATCATTTTTTTGTTCTTTGCAAAATTTTAAAGTTAAGCAAACGCTAAGTCTAAAAAGCTAAGGAGAAAGCTAGAATTTAAAACTCGGTCAAGTCAAAAGCTACCTAATTCTACGGGCCTACTTATTTATATATTTTTAATATTTTCATTATTTTTTTTTCATCATTTTATATATATATATCATAATAAAACAATTAAAAAAATTTAAATTTTTTGTCAAAACGGGGTTGCGTGGGAACACATATAGGCACAAGTATGATCACATTTCGATAGAAATCCCCCCACACTTAGAATGGAACATTGGCCTTAATGTTCAAAAATATCGGGTTTTACCCCCACACTTATCAACGAAAAAGGCAAATGCAAAAAAATTCCAAGTGTGAAAGGAAAACACAATATATATACATGATCAGGATTGAGGATTCTAAAATAAGCAGAAGATCAAAGACCGAATGATTGGAGGATTGAAAACAAGCACGGGTCTTCATGATCTTAAGGAATCCTGCAAAAACGAAACCAAATACCATAGAAAGAAGCACACCCCCATACTTAGGCTATAAAATCACACACTATCTTATTAATCAAGAAAATAGAAAGAAGAAAAGACACAGGTTGCCTCCCGAGAAGCGCTTGTTTTTGTGCCAATCTCTAGCTTGACTCTCCCCGAATTCTTTTATCCTTGGGGCAGAAACAGAAGAATAGAAAAATCACCATTGGATTTTCATATACCACCGGCTTAAGAGAAGAAAAGTAAAAAATGGAAATGCCGGGGTCAAAAATAGTATCCTCACTCCCGGAGAAGAGAAGAGATGAAGAAGTCATCGGATAGGTAAAGAAGGGTAGAAAAACTCGGACGACATATGTGAAGTCAAGATCATGGTGTTCCTCAAAGAAGGAAAGTCACATGTATCATAAAGCAATCTTTCTAGAAAAATATTATCCCCTTCGAAGTCCGAGTAGTCACTATCAATACCTAGGGGTATTGATACATCAGAAGCAAGAAACAAATCGGTCTCCTCCATAAAAGGGTCACTATCCTCAACCAGGATATGAGATGGAGGAAAAGACTCGATAGAATTTTCCACATTAAGCTCTTCCGAAGGGCGAGGAGATGAATTATCATACAACAATCTCTCAACGCGACGAATTTCTTCCTCTGGATCATAGTCGGCTTTATTAATTCCCGGTGATTAATGATTCAAGAAGATAAGACTCGGTGTTAAAACGATCATTTTTCGGAGTAGAATCGGGGTCTTCATTATGAATAGAATTGATTTCCTTGTCAAGATCAAAAAAAGGGTTTGAATAAGTTATAAAACTCATTTCGTGAATTTCCTCCTCATGACTTGACTCGTCATCACTAGAGGTAGAATCGTCGAAGAGAGGATTGGAATACGTCAAAAAATTTGTCGTTTGAGAATCATCACAATCGGGCACATCACACTCACCGTCGGAAACATCCTCGGACTCACTTGGGTTTTGGACAAGGTTCTCAACACTAGACTTTATGAATTCGTCCGATTCCGTTTTCGGAATTGTGTCAAGATGCTCATCCTCCATTATGAGAGAGTCAACGGGCTCCTCGGGTGATAAAGCGGGTGTGATTGCAACACACGGAGGAAGTCCATAAATAATGATATCTTTCAAGGGAATAGAACTTTCCTCGTCATCGTCATCATCATAAGATGAGGTAGGCAAATTCCAATTTGGAGTATTAATATATTCTGCCAACTCCTCGTTTATACTTCGCAAATCTTGAAGAAGTTTGTTAAGCAATTCTTGTACCTCCTCGGATTGAGCATGCTTAATTTCAAGAAATTTGTCCCAAGCTTGCATTAAAACCTTCGGTGTTTCCCGAAAAGAAATACGATTAAACTTCTTTAAAAAGTTTTCTATCGATTTCATTAAATCTTCTCGAGCTTGCAAAGCTTCCATGCTCATTTTTTGAGGAGGTCGATTAATGACGGGAAATTACGGGGGTTCAATTTGGTCAAAATCAGAATAATTAGAATCATAAAACGATTAGGTTCGTAATAATTCATCGGTTGACATTGAAAAGTCTCGTGAGGACCCCCACAATCTTCACAACAAGGATATTGTTGTCGAAAACTTGGTGAAGTTTGTGGAAAATAATCAAAGTTTTGATTGAAACACGGGTCCTGATTGTAGACAAACGGGACTTGTGGTGGACAATCGTAACCATAATGGGCATCGTTTCCACATAACTCACAAGAATATGTCTCGTACTGGGGTTGTGGAGGATGGTAAGAAAAATCGGGAGGATTATCGAAAGAATTCGGATTTGAATCATAAATGAATGAATTTCCGGCTCTTGAATTGCAAAACGAACAAAATCCATCTCTAAGATTATTTCCACACCATTCATAAGTACACCGTCAACAAAGTAAACCATCTAACGGGCCTCCACACCCGTAGCAACCACGTTGGTTAAACGAAGACATAAGAAAGAATTAAACGAAATTAGAGGGTCGAGAAAATAAGAATTAAACGGATAAGAGGGTAAAGAAGAATATTTATAGATTTTTAAAATAATACATAAAAAAAAGAAATTACAATAAGAAAGAAAAATATGTTTGGTAACCGATAGTCAAAGGTGCACGGTAGCTCTCTAGAAAAATGCACAAAGAAGCGGAGGAGTCGGTAAGCGCGAAGCGTTTTAAAAACCTTCTCCTTTCGGGTCAAAGTTCTTAGGATCGACCCTCCTTATACCTCTCTTATAGTTTGTTATTCCAAAGGTGAGCCGATTTAACAATTGGCAACACGGTTATTTTTAATATTAAAATAAAAAAAATAAAAATAGAAGTAAAAACTATTTTCGTATTTTTATTTTTATATAAAATAAAACAAAAAACTTTCACGGGGAAAGGATCTTCAAGGCTCGAACACAAACAATCCCGTAAAAATCGCTACACCTCTCCCCGGCAGCGGCGCCATTTTTGGTAAGCACGTTTTTGCACGCGCGCGCAAAAGTAATAGTATAGGGGTATCCCGAATAGAATAAAGATCACTTTGGGAAAAGTAATAATTAATCCTCCGGAGTCGTGACCACGGCAAGAGGTGAATGAAAAATCACGAAAATATCGTAAATGAAGCTTGAATGTCATTAAAGTTTTGGTTTTGGTTTCTATAAAGGCACGGAAAGCTAGGAATAAAAGCGAATTAAAAAAATAAACATGAAAACGTTAACGGGAATTTAAAAACACGACATATAAGCAAATAACTCAAATTTTAACCCTAAAAATGCAAATTTAATTTATAAAGTCCTAAATGATTAAAAATAATTTTAGAAAAAAGAATTATATTTTTTTTACTTTTATTTTATTTATTATGAATTAAAAACACTTTTAAACTAAATAAAATATTAAAAATAGTAAACTAATTTATAAAAATCCAGGAAAATTAATGAAAATACTTTGAGCTATAACTAATCTAAGAAAAATAAGAACTGGAAATAAGCTATGCTAATAAGCTGCTAAATAAGCAATATAAGCCTACTAAGTAAAACTGCTAAAATGGTATTAAACTAAACTGGCCCAAGGGTCTAACAGAAAAGACCCAAGGGCGCAGTTCGTTGTGGTGTGTGTGTTAAAAGTGTTGGTAGTGTGAAGGGCAGGTCACAGGTTCGAATCCTGTGACTATGCCTTTTTATAAAACAATTTTTTTTTAATTTTCTTTTTGAAAAAGCTAAAACAAGCAAAACTAATAAACTTTAATAAAGGGACTTATTGATGAAAATTATTAATAAGCAAGAAAGAAGCACAAAAGAAAGGACAGCTTAGCTTTTTAAGACTTTTTTATTTGCTTAAAATTGTTTGGCATTTTTGGTCTTAATAAGCACCTAGAAAAGCAAATAAGCTTAAGACAGCCTAGAACTAATCCTAATAAGCACTATTGACTAAGAAATAAGCAAAAGGATTAAGCTAAAAACACTAAAAGGCATTAAAGACAGCAGAAACAAAAAAAACTTTATGAAGGATTTTTGACCAATTTTAAACTAAGATTAAGAACTATTAAGCACTAAGTAAAAGCTATAAGTTAAAAACAAGTAAAGAGCTGAACTCAAGGAACACCAATAAGCAGGAATTGAGCAAAAGGTTTAGAAAATAAGCCGAAAAAATGAGAAGAAAGTGACAGAATATACTACATGTTTTTGGACTTTTTGAGTTTAATGACTACTTGCAGCCTACTAATTTGAACTTAAAATTGGATTTGACTTATTAAAAACTTATGACAGATTAAGTTTATACTATAATAAGCTATAATCAACTAAATTTAACCTAAATTATGCCAAGCATTGATGCACAATAAGACTTTTAAGAACAATTGATTCGTCAAATAGCACACACTTATATAGCAACCCTAATACAGATCCTAACCGAATGCCCTTGACCAAGGCAAAAGGTCAAATTCCACAAAAGGAAACAATATAAGCTCAAATGCAAACGAATAAGCTAGATCAAAAATAAAAATGAAGCTAATCTTAATAAGCCGAAGCTTATTTGGTATTATAGGCTAATTCAAACTCGAAATATGCCACTAGAAGACTTGTTCGATCCGAGAATAAGCTCAGAAAATAAGCTGATGAAAATAGCTTATTAAGCAATCAAATAAGAAAAGTATAAAGAAATAAGCAATTTAAATAAGCAACCCAAGTTTTAAAACCCCAAACCTCAATCATCTTCATTAATCTCTAATAAGTTCATACAAATAAGCTGGACCAAAAGTTTTTACAAAAATCTCTATTACAAAAACTAAACTAACATTTTTATTATAACTCAAGAAAAAAAATGAAAGAAAAAAAAACTGAAGGAAAGATTAAAGAAAAAGATAGATGTAATCCTTCCTTGAATGCCTCCCAACTGCGTTAACAATAAGCAAGAGTAAAAAGGACCACCATCTTAGACTTATGTTACTGGGCCTATTATTCATTTGTAGATGGGCCGGATCCATTGGACATGGGCTGGATCTATTTTGGACTTGTGTTAGTTTGGGCTGAGTGCAATATTGTAGCTGCAATGGGTATTTGAACTTATAATAAAAATATGGGTTGGTCCGAACTCATATAAATGGTGTCGGGCCGACCCAATAAAAGATGAAAGTACTGTCGTACTTTAAATTTTGTGCCCTTTCCAATGGCATACTCAGAGACTTTTCGCGACTTCATCTTGGCTTTTAGTAATAATTAAACTTGACCAATTTAAGCCCGATAATTCCTGTTTTTGCACCGTTTTCAATCCTTTTACCTGCAAGACATAAAAATACCAAACAAACATATTTGCAATATAATTATCCATATTTTAGCATTTTTAGTCTGATTAACAGTGTTTTCTGGGTTATAAAAGATGTGTATTTTAGATTGCCCGTGTGTCCTTCCTTGTGTGCTTGGACCAATAAAAGCTCTTAATGACGTATAACTCTGCCACATCATACCTTGTACCTTGAATTGTTGAGCCATATCATCAATTTGAATTAACCCTTTGATTTTAACTCAGGGTAACTTAAAGATGATGATGAATAGTAAAAAGGAAACTCGCGCCTTTTTCTTTCTTTTTAATTGTTTATTTGACCATAGGGTTTAGGGGTTTGACTTTGGGTTTTTATAAAAAGAAATGGGCCGGGTGCATTTGGGCTTGGGTTATTTGAAAGGGTAACGGGTTATTGGTTTTATAAGAATTTAACGACAGTTATCTCTTTATTATAAAGGAGATAACGGTGTTAGGGTTTTAGGGCTTTTTATGAATTTGGTTTAACATTAAGGGTATTTGTGGTATTTTCAAAGGTTTTGTCTTCTTGTGATTGACAAGAGTTGACCTTATTGACCTTTTACTAGAAACTTCCAGCTCTTTTATACTCTATCCGTTCTCGTGTCCGTGTTTGTCTGGTTTTGATCGTTTTCTTGTGATTTTTGCATTATTGGTGTTGTAGTAAAAGCAAACAAATTTATATACTTATAGTATTGATCCTCTGAAAATTTCTTTCCAAAATACTTCTCAAACAAGAGAAATACAAGGTAAAAATCTCACTAAAGAAAACACAATATGTATATTTTTATCCGGAAAGTATTGTACTACTCGGGTCGTGTCCCAACGAAATCGTGAATTGAGAATTTGGGAATAATTCGGATTCGAGTTAAGAATGATAAAAGATTTTTGAATTATTGATTACACTACAAAATATAATAGCACGAATTAAGAACAATTAACTAGCTCGAAATTTAAATGCACAAAAAGTAAAAACGCAAGCTAAAAATGAAATTTAAAATCTAAGGCACGAATTTTAACAAATTTTATACCTAAAAATCACAAATTTAAAATGAAAATTTTAGGAAAAAGAATTGGAATTTTTTAAACTATTTTTGAATTTTTTATGAATTTCTAAAGATTAATGAATTAATCAAAAATAAACTTTTTCTAAAAATTATCACTAAAATTTTACTTTTACTTTTTCAAAAATACTAGATTTAAAAAGAAAATTAATGCAAA
>BQNB010017094.1:29814-70521 GCA_026074375.1 Tanacetum coccineum | reverse complement strand
ATTTTGGGCACTTTCAAGTCCGTTTCGGCCTTCCGGCGAAACACGAAATTTGTCCGGAATGACGTTTTCTATAAAATTTCTTCTTGGTCAAAGTCACGAAGACGTGATATAGAGGGTCAAACCGATGGTCAAACTGCTGCGTTTTATTAAAAATACAAATTCCTGCAGAAACTTGCAGGGGCATTTTGGTCATATTCTGTCAAGATTCAGGTCTCGGCTAAAACTAAAAAGTTGTTCAGAATATCGTTTCGCATAAAATCTTTTTACTCCGAATCGTGAAAATGTAATTTAGAGGGTCGTTTGGCACGGGTCAGATTTGGGTAAAAATATATATAATTATAAAAGTAAAAGAAAGTCAAATGTTGACTTTAAAAAGTCAACAGGTTAATATAAGACTTATTGAATGTTTATAAAAATAATAAACGCTATTATTTTTACGAGTATAACAAATTAGACTTAACGAGCTTTATGAACGGATATAGTTCTAAAAATTGTAACATACGGGACATAATCCCGACACGGGTAATTAATAACCACATTGAATGTCGAGGGTTCGACGAGATAGCTAAATATTATCACAAATATATTTTGATAACGAGAGTTTTCCGAAAATAGTAAACTTTTCAAAAATAGAAAGTTTCTTAAAATAGAAAGTATTCGATTAAACGAGGTGTGATGTAAATAAAAGAATGATCCTAACCTAATATTGTGGGGTTTTAGGATCTAAGGCGCAAGTGGATTTCTCATCACATGTATGAAAATATGTATTATATATATATATATAATTTATTTATATTATATATATATATATATTTATATATATATAGTATATATATATTTATATTTTATATATATATTTTATTTATATAATATATATATATATATACTAGATATATGATTTTGTTGATACGATGTACGCATCGTCGAAACATAACTTTTCGGTATAGTTTCGAGCGACCTCTATTATAGGTCTGTGATCGCATGTATGGATTTATCGTGCTTGACTTCATTAATGATCACCGGCTAATTGATCAAGGTGAGTGTTCATAGCCCCACCTTTTCATTTTATTGGTATTTCTTAACTATTTTTGGGGTGAGAATACTGCTTGTTCTTACCGAAAACTTATCGGTTACTATACATAAGCGTTTCTGAATGTTTATACTAAAGCTTTTTGATTATTACCACAGATTTCTAAATATATGTTGATACATGCTTGTTTTACGATAACTTATCGGTTACTACTACATAAGCGTATACATAAATGTTTTTACTAAAGCTTTTGCCTTATCTTACCACATGATTTCCTATTACATGTTTGATACACTTGCTTGTTTTATTATACTGGCCGACAGAAACTTTATGATTGTTGGGACCCATATATGAGGTCAATTGCTTGACGTAGTTATTGCCACAAAGACCCCACACATGAACTGTTAATTGCCTATAATGGGTATATAAGCGCTAGTACAAAATAAATAGATCTATTGGTTTGATAGCCCTGTCCGGGTGGTATGAATCGATCCTTTCGGCACCCAGTCTAGGACAATTTGTATTTGAAGTTAGGTATAGCAATTAATACTTGTTATGGGATAACATGAATTACCATACAAGATATGTGTTAAACGTCAAGGCTTCGGTTTTTTTTCTGGTGTCATGAGCTCAATGCAAATCAAGATTTTATACATTGTAGTCGTTGCAATGTAGTCTGATGTTTATACTTTGAATTACTGTCGCTGGCTGATCTTACACTTGTGGTCTCCACTATTGAAACTTTACTTGATTTATTGAACATTACTTGGATTTCGATAACAGCTCTTCTAATTGTTGTTAACGCTTTACTTTTCTTACTGAAATATTTCTTGAACTATTTTCAATACTCGCTTTTACTTAAACCTATGAATTCACCCTCAACATTATTGTTGAGTTTTTGCATGTATTATTCTCAGGTTATTATATTTGCTAGCTGAGCATTGGCAGCATTGAGTCGCCGGTGGATATCAAAATTAAAGGACTCTGGTTTTTTTCACATTCGTAAACATTTATTCTTTAAAACTATACATTGAATCATGTTTGAACTCTTTTAACTTGGTGAAAAGGGAAATTATTGGGGACCTAATATTTACTATGAATGTTTAATTTTCGAATGTGGACTTTTTATTAAACGTCTTCATTTTGAAGTCTAGTTTTCTTATAACTATGTACTTTGTGCCTTAAAGTCGACTATCCCAATGTTACTATTCTCGCTGCCGTGCCGATTTTAGGGGGTTTGTGACAAATAACGTTGTAAGGAGTACTAACCAATTTTGTTGTCACTTAAAAGCAGTACTTTCGAATTGCCCACAGAGCGTGTTGCTTGTTGGTCCACGAGGCTCGTTTTTCTCCAACCGTCGCCTTTCTAGATTCGTTTCTAAACCTCGATTGGACTCCTCCACTTGGATCCGTTGTTTGAGGGGGGTAAGCGGTAGCAATGACGATGGTTGACCCCATACTTAGACATAATTTAGCTCAAACTGATCTCATTACAAAAAATGGGTCCACGAATCGCTTATACATAGCCTTAGGTGTTTCCGGGAATTGGGCAAAAAAAGAGATTTAAAAACTTAACTACAAACTCTACCATCATTTGTGGGCGGAGCCGCCCCTTTGCTTTTGTATGATATAGACGGCTACGAGGATGTATTTTTAATTCCACAAGTAAATAAGGAATGGTCATGAAATCATACCCCATACAGCGAAGATTTCAACAAAACTATGGTTAGCGTTTTGAAGGATTTCATCTCGTTGTGAAATTTTGCCTTGTCTTCTGCTATGTATAACAAGATTTGATCATCGTTATGGGCATATACGATATATGGTAGGGCCAAAAGAATCCGCATCAATTCTTTGTCGAAGAGGTGAGATTGGCAAGACTGATGTACCCCCGGTGGTCCTTCATGACAGCTTTGAGGATATCTTAGCTTCTTTGCCCTAATGCACACACCTTCGAATGTTTTGATCGCATCAAGTAGAAAAGATAGGGGATCGTAAAGAAAATAATGTTTAACGTCCTGGAAAACTTCTCTTCTTTTGTTGACGTTGTCATTCCTTCTGATGATAAATTCCCGCTGAAGTAATTTGATTGTCCACAAACCATGGGGTAATCTCTCTAGACTATAACCTCCAAGAGTCCTCTAACGGAAATTGTTTATTTATGTCCTTGTTTTCTTAAAACATATCTTATGAGGATTCTCAAAGTCTAGATAAATGATTTTGCCGCGAGGGTTCACTCTCTATTCTTTTTTTATCACGGATGGTGATATCAAATTATTGGAAGGAGAAAGGACCCTCCAGAGCAAACTCGGATTGAGCATCTGGTTTGTTTTATAAGGTATTTTTAAAGCCGAATGATACCGTATACTCTTTGCTGTATAGATAAGACAAGATATGGCCGAAACTTTTCAAAAGCATAAAAAATGGCAAGCATTTCCTTTTCTGTGGTAGTGTAATGAATTTGAGCATCTGTCATTGTCTTACTAGCATAATGTATAGGCTAAAAGTGCTTCGTCTTTTGTTGTCCTAAAACCGCACCAATCGCGAAATCACTTGCATAACACTGAGTTCGAAAGGTAGGTTCCATCCGGAACAACCTAAGATTGGGCTTCAGGTTAGCTTTTTTTAAGGGTTGAAAAGCATCAATACAATCCTTAGGAAAAATCAAACGGAGTTTCTTTCTCAAGAAGGCTGAGTCATTGGTCTAGCATCTTAGAAAAGTCTTGGAATAAATCGGCAGGTAAAAATCCCGCGTGACATTTAGAAACTCTAACACCTTTTTCAGTAGTGTCGGGTGAGGGTAGCTTACAGATAACTTCGACTTTAGCAATGATCGGTATCAATTCCTGACTTTTCGAAATTTTTATGCCCTAATACAACTTCCTTCTCTACTACATAAGTGGGCACTTTCCCATAGTAAGAATCTAAATTCGTGTCTTCATAACCATTTTGAATCTTTTCTAATTGGCAGAGGCACGAATCAAAACTATCCCCACAGAAACGAGAAAGTGTAATCATCCATAAACACTTCCATAGTCTTTTTGATCATATCATGGAATATGGCCATCATACACCGTTGAAAAGTACCGGGAGCATTACACAAGCCAAATGGCATGCGACGGTACGCAAAAGTTCCATACGGGCATGTGAAAGTAGTTTTCTCTTGGTCTTAGGGATCTATTGGTATTTGGAAATACCTTGAAAATCCATCTAGAAAACAATAAAACTCATTCCCGGCTAATCTTTCTATCATTTGATCCATAAATGGTAATGGAAAATGATCTTTTCGAGTTGCGTCATTTAATTTCCTATAGTCGATACAAACTCTCCAACCGGTAACTAAACGTGTCAGAATTAATTCATTTTCTTCATTAGCAACAACGGTTATTCTACCTTTCTTGGGAACACAATGCACTGGACTAACCCATGGGTTGTCGGAGATCGGGTAAATCATACCGGCATCAAGAAGTTTTAGGTCCTCCTTTTTTATTACCTCGTGAATTTTTGGGTTAACCCGTCTTTGACTTTGAATCGTGGGTTTGTAATGATCCTCCATCAAGATTTTGTGTGTACAAAAACGAGGGTCGATACCCTTGATGTCGGTGATTTTCCAAGCAATTGCCCGTTTATCAGATTTGAGAACCTTTAAGAGAGCATCTTTTTCATCATTTTTTAAACCTTTTGCAATAATTACTGGTAACTTGTCGTTTTCTTCTAAGTACGCATATTCCAAGTGGTCGGTAATCTTTTACTCACTATAGATTCCGGAGGCTCTTCAATTGAAGATTTTGCCTCGGTCACTTCACTTTGTTTAAGGTCCATCGGAGGAAGTTGAACGGATCGTTTATTTAAACAATTTTTTCGATCAAACAATATTTCCTTCGCCTCTTTTTTCCCCTGTTCGCAGTACGGCAAGGATTCAATTTCCGGTGAAATCGAATCATCTTTAAGATAAGCTTCGATTTCTTCCTAAATGAATTCAGAAGTAAATGGCTCACACGTCAGGGTGGGATTGCCATCCGAAGAATTAGAAAATCCTAAAAATTCCGAAGCATACTCCTCACAAACTGCATCAATGATGTCAATTCAGTTTACCGACTTGTCATTTGTAGAGGAGTGTCTCGTGGTTTGATCTAGATTAAAAGTGACGGCTTCGTTATCAACCCGAAGGGTTATTTCTTCTCCATAAACATCAATTAAAGCACGATCGGTCCTCAAAAAGGATCTCCCAAGTATGAGAGGCACTCTAGGATCCGCTTTGAAATCGACAACAACAAAGTCGGTAGGAAAGTGGAACTTCCCAACTTTGACAAAAACATCTTCGGCGAGTCCTTTAGGATAAGTAATCGATCGGTCTGCTAACTCTAAAGTCATCCGAGTTGGTGTAAGATCAGGTAAAGAAAGCTTTTTCCAAATAGAAAGGGGCATAAGATTTATGCTCGCGCCAAGATCGGCCAAGGCGTGACATACATCCATTCCTGGAAAATAACATGGAATAAGAAACTTGCCGGGATCTCCAAGCTTTTCGGAAGCTTTTTGAGGAGGCATCGCCAAGTAGCAATTCTTGTTCAACGGTATCTTAGCTAACTCAAGCAACTTTTCCTTATTCCATGAGCAAAAATCTTCATCGTTTGCAGCAAATCTTGGCATAAATTAAATCATCCGCGAAAATAATGTCGAAGCGTAAATCTGAAAGATTTGGAAGATCTTTCCACTTGATTTGACAGCTTTGTCACAAAACTTCTTGATTTCATCTCGTCGTGAAGGATATGGTTTATTTGGACTTATGGTAATAACTCTTCGGAAATCGGTATTTTCGGAATGGGAGTGGTTTTAGGCAAACTCTTTGGAACATTGGGTTCTAAAATAGAAATGGGGATAACCGGAGGTGGGATTTGAGCGGTACTTCCTTGGAAATTTGTTTGCTCTTTATCCGTTGTCTCATCGGTTTCTCGTTCCACTACCTTTTTAGGAGAAGGATTAGTAGGATTCGAGGGTCCCTCGTAAGCAACACCACTTCGAGTAGTGATCGCTTTTATCTCACCTTTCGGGTTTGGAATGGTATTACTCAAAAGAGTACCCGAAGTTGAGGCTTGGTTTTGAAACAATCCACAAATCATATTTTGCAAATTATTTTGATAAGTAGTTTGTTGATTCATCATGACGGCTTGTTGAGATTTTATCGTGTTTTCAATTTCATTCTTAAGGTCTCCTTTCAATGAGTTGATTTGATTTTGCATGTTTCTCATCATTTGATCATTATTCCTCTTGTAACTTGAAAAATCATTTGCAATCTCTTGTTGAACTTGATTATTAGGCACTTGAAATGGTTGGTTTTGAAATCCTTGGTTTTGAAAATTTAGAGCATGATTATTTTATGCTTCAAATCCTTAATTTCCATGAAAATTATTTCCCTGATTAAAATTATTCCCTTGACCTTGATTCTGATTAAACCTATTTTGATCATTGTTTTGCACCGGATCAAAACCGGGTGGTGCCATTTGATTACTAACACGGTTCAGAGGGTTAACTTGATTGTAAGTACCCGTAGTCGCACAAACACTAGCCTGATTGTTATCGGTAGCCGGACAATTATACCAAGAATGGGCACCACCACAAGTAACGCAAGTTTCCTCAACCGCTTTAACCGGAGCGGGAGTGACAACTTTTTTAGAAACAATCTCGACTAAGGTCGAAAGTTGATCCGCAAGCTTATCAATTCTCTCATCCGTTTTACTAGAAGTAGCATTCATCCTAGAAGCATTTGATCTATTTCGTGAATAACGAACTTTTGATTTATTCTCAATTATGTTTAAAGCCTCTCTAGTCGTCTTACTCAAAAGATTTCCACCCGCCGCGGCATTTAAGGAGTCTTGTTCATTCTCGTTTAAACCGTTATAAAAGGTATCAACTTGAGTTAACTCCGTAAATCCGTGATGGGGACAAGCTCTAAGCAACTCCTTAAATCGTTCCCACGCTTCACTAAAAGTTTCCTCAAATTTTTGTGTAAATCGAGAAATTTCATTCTTTAAGTGAGTGGTTTTTGAAGGAGGGAAAAATTGATTCACAAATTTGGTAACGAGATCCTCCCAAGTCAAGATTGAATTTGATGGTTCTTTCTCGTGCCAAGTTTTAGCGGCTCCCTCGAGCGAATATGGAAACATCATAAGCTTAATCACATCGTTAGGCACATTCCTAAACCGTAAAGTCGACGTAATCCTTTTGAAACTATTGATATGAGCATGAGGATTTTCACTCTCACTACCGTAAAATGGATTCGCTTGAACCAATTGAAGCAAATTTGTCTTAATCTCAAAATGATCGGCATTAATTTCCGGTAAAACAATAGCTTCTCCGTACCCTTCCGTGGGTGCTCGGAGTAGCTCTTCCATCGTACGTTCCGCCATTGGTGCAACGATAGTACGAAGCTCGGGTTCGACTATGTTTGGAGCACGTCCTTTGTTTCGACGTCTCGGAATGGTTACGTTTGAATTATTTGGAAAATAGGAATTTCTAGTGCGCATGCACTAAACAAACAAATGAAATGATAAAAGAAGCGAGAAAAGGAAATATTTTTGTTTACCGAATAATCAACAAACTTAGGGTAACTCTCTTAAGTAAAATAAATTTTACAAAAGAGGTGCGCCTTTTTCGTTAGTGACACAAACGGTAAAAAAAATTAATCTTTGGTTCGGGAACTTATTGATGGATAATACCTCAATTGAAGGTATTATTTGTTGGTGTTCTTTTACCAACTTGGTAATTTTTTATATTCACAAATTAACGAGAAGAATCGAAAAATCCAGAAGAGCAAATATTTTTGTCTTTTTGTTTTTAATCTTCTACTTATACTAAAAAGAAAAGAAAAATATATTTTTTTTACTTTTATATTTTTAATTTTTTTTTATATTTTTGATTTTCTTAAAAGCGTAACTTTCGAAGACGAAAGGTTCTCCAAATCACGATCGACAAACTTCAAACGAAAGAATCTTAATCACAAATCCCCGGCAGCGGCGCCAAAAACTGATTGTTAAAACTAATTGTAGCAATCTATACACGTATTAATTAAATATAAAATAATAGAAAATTACCAAACTACCCTTGAGGACAAAGGAAGAAAGGAAAATTCTCACAATTATATATAATAATACGTATATTTACCGGTAAGTGATTACCGGGTCGTATTCCTCGAAGATTTATGAAATTGAGACCACGTTTGTTCGAATAGGTCAAAGATGGTTTCTTTCTAGATCTAATAGTGAGCACATTAAGGATCAATTAAACCTAACTTTAATAACGGGAATTTGAACTTTAACTAAAAACGCAAAACGGAAACCCTAAACGGCGATTAAAAACCCTAAATTTCCAAAATTAAACCTAAAATGAATTTTTCTCTTTTAATATACTCTAATTGACTAAAAAGTAAGTTTAAAGAAAACTAGAACAAAAACGGAGTTGAAATGAGCTTAAAAACACGAAAACGAGGAACGAGACCGAATCCCGTTCTTTAAAAATTGAAATTTTGCATAATTAAACCCTACAGAAGCAAAACTAATTTTCCTAGAAACTATATGATAAAAGAAAATTTTCTAAAAAAGAATTATATTTTTTTTATGATTTTTTAAAAGTTTTTAATAAAAAAATGTTTAAAATTACTAAACCAATTTATAAAAATTCTAAAAAAATTATAGAAAATAGCTTGAACATAAAGGGACCTAGGAAAAATAAGCTTGGTTACACAGCTTATCGAATAAGCTGTGTAATAAGCTTAAACAACTTATTGTACTAAAGATGAAAAAATGTATACAAATAATAAATCTTGTGAATCTATAACGAAAAAGACCCAGGGCACGTTGGTTAGAGGAGTGTGGTGTGAGGCGTTTATAAAGGTTGAGGATGTTGAGGTCGGGGGTTCGATCCTTGCACACCCCCGATTTCCATCTTCCATTTTTTTTTGAAAACTTATAAAAGCCAAATGTTGTAGAAAAGCTAAAATAATAAATCACTTTAATAAAGAACTTTTATGAAAAGCCTAAATAAGATGTGAAACGCTGAAAGAACTATGGCAAAACTTCTTAACTATATTTTTGGTTTTTTAGGAAAATTTAAGAACTTATAACTGAAATAAGCTGAAAACTAAGATCATATGCTACTTAAGACTATTTAAGTTGACTCTAATAGCTACTTATGAAAGAGATATGCACAGAGATATAATCCTATAAGCTGAGAATTCACATAAGCTATTTATAAAACTTTGAAACCAAACAGGCCTGCAAGGACCTTTGAGTTATTTTTATTAAGCTCTTGGATCCTTACAGGTTAAAAGCTTAAATTATCTACTAAAAGTCAGCTAATAAAGCTACTTAGAATTGCAAACCAAATTCATTTTGAAAAACAGATAAGCAACTAAAAAGCATAATGAAAAAGCTAATAGCTACTGACTTAATATTTTTGGATTTTTAATGAAAAGCTAAAATAAGCTATAACTGAACTAAACAAGCTACAGAAAACTTTGAGTTTTCCTACTAAGCTAAATAAAGCAAAAATTAATGCAATCCTAAAGCAATAAGCTATAATAACTCAAATAATAGGCACTTGATAAAGACTGTTTACTTCCAACAGGCCATTGGACTTTTTAAAGCTTATTTTCTATAGATGCTCTTAGAAACACTTATGCACTTTTAGCTTATGTAAGCTTAAACTAAACTAATACTCTACCTAAAAACTTTTGAAATTGATTTTTAAAATCAAAGTGTGTTTGATGGAAAATGTAAATGAAAATTAGACTAGAAATTCAGAAACATACTGAGGTTGGTTATGGATTTCAAAAAGACAAATGGGCTAATTGCCAGCTTAAACAGATTGCTTTAATAAACTAATTTCCAAAAAATAAATACAAAACACCAAACTATGACCTATATTACTTCGATTCGGAAAATTAAAATTCTAAAAACTAATTTAGCTCAAAAATTCAACTTGAATAATCGCCTGATGTGAGTTAATACTGCATGATGCAGGTTTGCTTATTTAGATCCAAAACTAAAATCCAAATGGCGACCTATAACTCTTGACTTCTACACTAATAAACACCCAATTTAAGTGTTATAAAGTAATTGGAAAATACTAGACACTTACATTATGCTAGGATTACCTGATAACTAATTACTATAAACCAGCGGTTCTTAAACCATATTAAAAACCCAAAACAAAAATTACTTAAAAACAGATTTAACCTCTAAAGCCTTTAAAAATTAACATTACAAACTCTAAAATGAAGTTAAAAATCAATGCAAGAGACAAAATAGCCTCTGACAGTATTAACCTAAGTTAATACTGCCTTATGCCAAACACCCCTTTAAAATTGATAAATTCCATATGAACTTAAATTCCATTTTAAGCTTATGAATAAGAGATTTAAAGATCAAAACTTAAATACCATATAATGAACAGATTATAACAACCTAAACAAGCAATTATCAATAAGCAAATAAGCCAGAAACAATAAGCTACTAGTTATGCTAACTATTTTTGAGTTTTTATGATTTTTAAGACAAAAGTAAGAAAACTAAGATCTAAGCTATTAATATTGAAAACAGATACTTAAACATACTTGATAAGCATAATAACAAGGAATTAAGCACAATTAAGCAAGTAATAAGCAGAAAATAAGCAAATGCAATTATTAAGCTAAGAAACTTGAGATTTAAAGAACACTTACAAAAACCTTAGCTAAACAAAAGCAACAATGCTCAAGACAAGGATAAGCTAGTAAAAGTCCCATAAGCTCTTCCAGGTTAAGCTTATCATCCAAAAGCTTCAGATCCATTAGCATAGGTATTTAACTGATTTTAGATGTTTAAGTAGATTAAAGGACTAATTGAGCTCAAATCTAAGCTTAGAGACTTAGATGAGCTTATGATGAGCTTGTAAGAAGCTTATGAAAAGTGACAGCTTATTAAGTGAGGTTTTATAGAAAAGTGAGCTTGAGAAAAGTAAGTGTGAAACAAGGAAAACTTGATTCTTATTAATGAAAAGCTGAATACAATACTTGAAATAGAAATTACATTAAGCAAAGATTAAACTAAGACATTTTGAAAAGAAAATACAAAATAAGCTGAAAATTCTAAAAACTAGCTCCTCCGTTATCACAAGGATGAGGTCTTGTATATATAGCCTGAGAGGAAGCTTCTAGGTTCCCAAATCCGTTAGACGCTCCCTTTGATCATGTCTATTCAATCATTGCCAATCATTGGATCCTTATTTCCAACCGTTGGATTAAATGAGCTTACACCGATTGCCAACATGGCAATCCGTGGTTTGATCCTCTTGTGCTTCTTTAACAAAGTATTTAGTGTAATAATCAATCATTGGTGTGCTTTCTTTCCATGTCCGCGTGTCACTCTTGTGGGTTTTAACCAATGAGAGCTCTCAATGACGTATAACTCTACCACATCATACCTTGTCATTTGAATTGTTGAGCCACGTTGCCAATTGCAATTAACCCTTTGATTTTGGCATGGGGTTAAGTGGAGGTGATGATGAATAGTAAAAAAACACTCACGCTATTTTAACCGTTTAAAAGTCTAGTATGTTTTACTGGGGGGCTTGGGCTTTGACTTGGGTTTGGGCTTGGGTAAAAGGAGTTCGGGCCACAATGTTGTTTATATGTTGTGGGTTAATATATAAAAGATAATGACCGTTATCTTTTATTAATAAAAAGATAACGGTGTTAGGGTTTAGGGGCTTTTATGAATTATGTTTGAACAATGAGGGACTATTTTGGTGTTTTTGGGATTTTTGTCTTCATATGGTTGACCAGAGTTGACTAATGGTTGACCTTTTTGCTAGCAAACTTGAATCCTTTCCGGCTCTTGTACAATCTTTCTTTTCCCGTGTTCGTGTTTGTCCGACTTTGATCGTTTTCTTGTGATTTTTGCAATATTCGTACCTACACAATCACAAAGACAAAACAAGCAATATACAAACATTTTATGCACAATTTTATCTTTTTAGGGACATTTTTGATATAGAAAGGATATGTGATTTCTCACATATCAGATGTCCTCCTGAATCTTTCTCGATAGCTCATCCAAGATCAAAGCAAATAGGTATGGGCTAATTGCGAATCCTTGGTGTAGCCCTACATCCACTAGGAAAAACTATGTGTTTCCAATTAAGGTACGTACCCGGGTCTTTGCACCATCGTACATATCCCTAATAACCTTAATGTATCTCCTTGATGCACCTTTGTCAATAAGGGTCTTCCAAATCAACTCACGTGGTACGCTATCATACGCATTTTCTAGATTTATGAAAGCCAAATGCAGGTCTCTTTGTCTCTCCCTGTACTTCTCCATAAGGCTTCTAACAAGGTATATTGCCTCGATCGAAGATCTCCGAGCATAAAACCGAATTGGTTCTTGGATACCGAGGTCTCTCTTCGCAACCTTTTCTCAATCACTCTCTCCTAAAGCTTCATGGTATGGCTAAGGAGCTTGATACCCCTATAGTTGTTGCACACTTGTGCATCACCTTTTTGTTAAGATAGGAATGACGTCACTGAGTCTCCACTCTTCAGGCATCTTCGCGCTTGTGAAGATCTTGTTTAAGAGGCTAGTAAGCCAACTAATACCCTCGACCCCTAGGTTTCTCCAAGCTTCTATGGGTATTTAGTCTGACCCTACTGCCTTATTTCTCCTCATCTTTTGTAAGGCATTCCTTACTTCAATCTGGCTGATCCTCGAGTAGTAGGAGTCGAAATGCAACGGTATGTTCGGGTCTATAACTTCTTCGCGTCCCTCCGGTTCTCTCGTGTATTGACTCCTATTGTCTCGAACCCTTAAGGTATTGCCACTACACTTGTAGATTCGTGATTATATGGTGTGGATTGGTGTGAGAGTTGTCATGTAAATGGTTGAAACAATGCCTCTATTCATAGGTTTCCTGCTGAGCAAAGTGCGGCGTACAAAATAGTTTGTGCGACGTACTTCGTGATGGTGAAAAGTGTGTCACACAAAATAAATTGTGCGCCGTACTTCGGTTCAGTGAAAAGTGTCCCGTACTTATTAGCAAGTACGGTGTACTTGTGATCATTTTCAACTCTTTGACCAAAAATCAAAGTTGTAGATAATTCTTTTCCGCTTCAATAGGCAGTTGAATCACGTCAATCTGAGTTTGTATGCTCATGTTATGGCCAAAACAGTGGGCAGGTGTCGGGAGATCTTTAACTTGAGTTCTTTCCTTGTTTAAGCTTCATACATTTTTGTATTCTTCCGTTTCCTTCCACGACACGTCTCATGAACCTACAATAGCAAATATAATCTATTAAGTATCGAAAGATCATATAATTAACCAATAAATATATAAAAGCACAAATAATGCATATAGAAATATGTATAAAATGCGCGTTATCAACTGGTAACCCGAGAAGAATGGTGTTTGTATCTTTGATGTCACAACTTTTCCTTAACTTTTCCTCAGGAGTAAAATCTTTCAATTCTTGTGGACGTTTGTGCTCTGGTGTACCTTCAATTGCTGGAACAGTAATCTATTTTGGAATTGTAAAGGACCATTTTCGATTAAATCAATTAACATTTCACCATTCTCCTTCCCTTCAATGTAAATTAATATATGACTCTTCCAACTATCATACATGCCTTTCTCGAGCATTGGTGGTCAGTTCTCAACACCCGCAACAATAACATTCTTAGCCGTTGTAGCCATTGATGAATTGATGTTTTGTTTTTGTATGAAATGATATAAAGGATCGTTTCGATGAAAAGGAAGTGTTGGTTGGTTTGTTTGTTGTTGTTTTTGGGATTTAGTGATTAAAGGTTGTGTCTTTGAAGTGAAACGGGGTATAAAGATTGAAGCTTTATAGGTTTAATTAATTTTAACCTAGTCTTGTAATTATTACAACCTTAAACTAATAATTACCCCCACTTTGCATTAGTTATACCAATAGAAACACTAAATGTCCGTAATAAACCCTAATTCCAAAGTAGAAACCCTAGTTAGGTTTGGTTAGGGCTTTTAAGTCCAAGGTTCGGTGGAACTCGGTTAGTTTTCAAGATTCGGTCACTGGTTCGCTGGCATAGGTTCGGTTAGGGCTTGTTCGCAAGCAAGGATCGCCTGAGTAGTTCGTTTGCAAGGTTCGGCTGATTCGTTCATTGGCCTAGGTTCGACTATGTCGTTCGCTGGTAAGGTTTGACTGAGTCGTTCCCTTGACACGAAAAAATAAACCACAACTAGTTTGCTAGTTTTGTGGAGAAACGTGATTCGCATGTTTTTGTTATTTGTGTGCAACAAACTAGGATCACTAGTTTCTATAACCAAAGTGGTTTGCACAAAGTGTGATAATCCAACCGAAACATAAATCACAAACAATCATTTAAAAACACTAAAAACACGAAGAAAGTTTAAACCTTTTTGTACTTCTACGATCTAAATCACTAAAGGAAGCATAAAAATCAAAACTTTATGGTTTTACAACACAAAAAACTTGATCTTTTTCTTCCCTTGTTGACGTCGAACTAGGCGAAGCACAAAATGAATAAAAATGAGAACTTTGAAGCTTAAACACGCACACACACAAACATCATTAATCATCTCATGGAGATTGATACCAATTGTAGAAACCTCATAAACTTACAATATATATTATAGTAAGAGAAAGAGAGACGTTAGAGGAGATGGAGAGAGATTCGGTAAGGGAGAAAGGAGAAAGAGAGAGGGCGAGTGAATTCCTAGAGAGAGAAAGTAGGAAGAGAGAAAATGAAAGAATAGATTAAGAGAATAAGGAATCACCAACCCACATCCCTCCCTTATGCCTTCTATATATAGGCATGGGGAGCTCTTATGGTTTTCTAAGGGAGGGATGTGGGATATTACATGTTCATACAACGTACATAAACCGACATTGACTAAACATAAACTACGACCTAGTAACCGACACTTTTCTTATACCTAACATAGATAGAATCCGAAACCTAGACTATTCCCCAGCAGGGCACCAAAAATTTATGCGAAGTGTTACAAACGCAAAAGTTTTACAACCCTCCTAGGCAGAGTACCTAACCGCTGTAGTGTAGTATTGGCAAGACTCGGGGGGTTATTATCGTTCTCTAGGGGAGTAGTTTGGGTAGGCTTAAATTGTACGTTACTAAGGTCTAAGGATTGAGGGAAGATTATTTTTGTAATTTTATATTTTATTGAAAGCAAGTAAAATCTCGGTTTTTTGAAGAGTGGGTGATTAAACTAATTAAACTACTCCTAAATCTATTCTAATTATACAGAAAGGTAAACTATGGAAACTTGTATGGTTAAACAAACGTGTTCATCTAATCATGCACTACTCTCTAGTTTCTCTCTTTAATTCTATTGCCCATCACCCTCGTTAGTGTAATGTGTAAGTATTCCTCTAATTCAGCAGCGGGTTGGTCAAGTCCACTATCTACGTGACAACCTAGACAGTGGTTACCTGCCGACACCGCTCACGTCCAATAGAAAATTCTCGCGCACTAAATACTTAAATAGGAATCCACCCTTACGGCAAATTAGATATGAAGATCTAGAATGTGGGTATCTTCTTAACCTAACCACGGTTTTCTATAAGTCTATACTATGATATGAAGATCAAATAGCTAGTTTTCTATAGCCTAACGCGCACACCACTAACAAGAAGCAATAATAAGAGAGATTACAAACTAAGTTTCATGCAATCATAAGCGAACACTAATTTAATTTAGTCAAGCATGTTAATTGAAAGCGAAAAACATGAAATCAAATAACACATAGACATATTGAATGCTTAAATGGAATAGAGACTTCACTTCAGTTAAACATGGAGTAACAATGAGTTCCAAAGGGTTCGAAAGCCCTATAATTCGACAATACCAGCTACTACAAAGGTTCTCCTAAGTTTCCACCTGAAAATATGAAAAATAAAGGTTTGTATATATAGACTTTGGGTTTTGACAGCGTCACTTGGGTTTCCTGACGCCGTCAGCCCGTTAAATCTTCCAAAGGGTTCTTCTTGTCGGCTATTGTGATGCCGTCATACTTCGTAGTGACGCCGTCATACTTCGTGGCGACGACGTCATTCTTTTATCTTGACGGCGTCAGGGTAAATTTCTGACGTCGTCTCCACCATCTGAGAAGTCACACTTTTAATTAAAAACTTCACTTTCTGAGCATTTTTTGTGAATGCGTTAGAATGGAAGTCGCAAGCTTGAAAAGTTGTATTTTGTCTAGTTTGTTCCCGAATCGAGCCCAAGTCATGTGCTTTTTCTCTAAATGCTTTCCAAATGCTAAAACATCAAAAAGGAACGATTAACTACAATATTTGAGCATATTTGCATGATTTAGGGAGTTTAATTGCCCCGAAAAAATGTATAAAATGACACCTTATCATTTGATGAATATGTCACCAAATTGATATTTAGTGGTGATAAGGTGAAGTTTACCATCCCATTTCATGATATAATCTTTGATGAAATTATATAGAATATCAATGTATTTTTTTAGTGAAGGTCTAGATTATTTGATATTGCAATATCACTTGTGTTATGATCTCTAATGAGAGTATTTGAATCGATATACTGGCACAACCGTGCAAGAATACGTGGAATACTTTGGATCAAAGGGACTTGATGGTACGTTCGCATTTCAAGATCAAATTTGCTAGCTTAGACTCGGGGGGTCTTGAAGCTCAGCAGCTTGAGCAGCTTACGAATCTTCTTGATTCGGTTTCTCTTTCGAACATGGAGGATAGGTGCTTTTGGGATTTAAATGGCGAATGAGTTTTTCAAGTTAAGGATGTGAGATCGGTTCTAGACGAGACTTTCCTCCCCAAGGAGAATATTCCTACACGATGGGTTAAAAGCATCCCGATTAAGGTTAATGTCTTCGTTTGGAAGCTTGTTCAAGATCGTATCCCTACTCGTTTAAATCTGATGAGCAGGAATATCTTCGTCCCCTCCGTGGAATGTCCGGTGTGTAACAATGATTCCGAGTCGTCCTCTCATTTGTTTTTCGGTTGTCAGGTAGCTAAAGAGGTTTTGAAGCTCATTTGTCGTTGGTGGGATCTGGTTCTATACGATTTTGATAATTATGATGGTTGGCTCTTGTGGTTCAAGTCTATCCGGCTCGGCTCTAAGTTAAAAGGCGTGTTCTATGTTTATTGGTGGAGCATTTGGTCCTATAGGAATCAACTTCTTTTTGCGAGCTCCAAACCTCGTAAAAGTTTTATTTTTGATGACATTGTTTTTCGTTCTTTTAATTGGTATGTTGCTAGAGGAAAAAAAAACTTTGAGTTGGGTTAGTTGGATTCAACACCCTCACTTCCTTTTTTTGTAATTCTAGCGTCTTGCTAGTTGTTTCTAATAAAGTTGCTGTTAAAAAAAAAGATATCATGTCAAATGCCTTTCTAAAAAAAGATATCATGTTAAAACCATCTTTTTCATGTTTGTCTTACGGTGATGTAATCCATCTTGTAAAAGCTTTTCTTGATGGTATTTGTGTGATTTTGTATAAATATGTATTTGTAAGCTTTAATTAATACTAACTTAAACTTAGGGGTGTTTACGGGGCGGTTCGGTTCGGTTAGTTGGAAGATTTAAACTATCCGTCGCGGGGCGGGTAATTAATTTTACTATCCGTCGCCGAACCGTACTAGGCGGGTAACCGGACACGACATGCGGTACCCGATGACGAGTTACCCCGGTTCGGTCACGGTTAACCGTTTTTTGACATTTAATAGAGTTTAACCAGTATAAAAAAAGTTACATAGTCTAGAACATAAAATGTATTTCTAGTAAAATTAAATGACGTTGAAATTTAAAGTCATATAAAACTTAAGTAATTCGTTACAAAATTGCATTCAAATATTCATAATATATAGACGTATTAAAACAAAAAAATATACTCGAACGTTATAGATTATGTATCACATTAATCAAATCACATTAATCAATTTTCACACATTTTTGTTTAGAAATCTTTACACTAGGAGCAAAAAAGTCGATATAACATAGAAGTAGTGCAATAATATAATTAATACTTTACAATTATTTAAATATTTAGTTAAAAAACTTTATGTATATTATGCACGGTTCGGTTCGGTTAACCGCGGATATCTAAAAGTAAAAACCGAAACCGAACCATTATAAGCGGGTTTTTTCGGTTTCGGTTTCTTCGGTTTCGGGTTTTTTCGGTTTCGGATTGAGCGGTTCGGCTCGGTTCGTCGGTTTCACGGTTTTTTTGAACACCCCTACTTAAACTAAATGGTTTCATGGAGTGTTTACTAAATCGTTGTCATATAAACATGTGTTGAACTCGATTACGTTTCATGTTTGAATTGCTTAAATCATTAAAGTTCAATTTTATTTTATTCTAACACCAAATTTTTGAAATGTTCTGTAAATGGCTCGGTTGTTTGTATTGCATACATAACCCTGAATGCATAAACATAATCACGCTATTTTAGACTTTATTTTCTTGTTTGGAACGATTGTGAATATTAAAAAAATAGACTCTACATTTAAAAAGGGCGCTGATATCCATTATAGTGGAGGGGTTGATTATGATACATTCGCAAAGAACTTCGGTAATACTCCGCATATTAAATATCAAAACTCCGAGTTGCGATCAGTGTTTTGAAACCCGGTTCGACCCGGCCGGTCAACCGGTTGAACTGGTTCCGATCGAAAAAAAAGGTCATATTAAACCGGGTTTCATATTTTCGAACCCCGGTTAGACCCGCCGGGTTTTGAGTGACCCGGGTCAACCCGGTTCACGAGACCCGGCCGGGTTTCATTTTTTTCGTGTTTTTTTTCTAAATAAAGCATGCTTATTTGTTAATTTTATTTTTGCGACGTAATTTTATTTTTACATGTTATATTTGTTAATAAATAGCTTTTATGTTTAATATATGCAATATTTCATAATTTATATTTATATATATATATATATTTTTTTTAATCTTTGCAAATATTTTTTATTTTTTTAGGCCCTTTAAAACTTTTTGGGTCCTGTGCGGTCGCCTACTTCACACACTCACGGCTCTGGATTGGAAGAAGTTTAAAACGTACGCAACCAAAAGAACACGTAGCATGTCATTTTGGGTTTTTTATCGAATAGTTTTGTTTTATTATTAATTATTCTGATAATTTAACATAGGGTTGAGGAGGAATGCTACACTCACATAATTTTTATAAAAAATAATCCACATAATGATGTGTAGGTTAATTTGTGGATGCAAATATGTGAAAAGAATTAAAAGTATGAAAGATAAGACCAATAGTTTTCATGACACATCATTATGTGGATTTATTTTTGTAAACCTTATGTCGATCTAGCATTTCTGGGGTCGAGGGGTTAAGAGAAGTAGAGATTCTTAGGTGTGGGACACTTCTATTATTTCATGAAATCAATACAATCTTTGCATGCTTCTAAGATACTAATCATGTTTATGAACGAATTAATATCAATCATTAACTCTAATGCTAACATACATATTTTTATAGTATTCATAATAAACATCTCATCATAGTTGATTCACTTATATATTCTTTTTTATTGGTTGACATTTTTTTTATTCTAAACGTCAAATTTTATTAAAATTATGGATTTTTAAGCATGTTTGACATGAATTATTTTCTTATAATCAATAGATTTGTTTTGGTCTGCTTATTAAGCTTGCTATATACTTGGACAAATTTATATTGCGTAACATAACACATTAATTAGATGAATAATTGTCTTGACTACCTTTGAAATATACATGTTATTTATTTATTTATTTTATTGGTGAAAAAGTGAACTTATATTAATATTCAAAAATTCAAATACATCAAATAATGACAGAGATATTGGACATGCCCAATACTCAATACAACAGACAGCACAATCAGCTAAAAACTAAAAACATAAATTATCTCGGACAACGACTATTTATAGATTCTGATACACTTAACCAATATCAACAGAACATTTATACTAAAAAGATCATCATGATTCACCATACCATACCCTCTGAACATACATTCCTTAGTAAAAGAAAGGACATAGACCACTCAACCACACCACAATGATCAATGATTAGATAGTAGCAATCATCAATTAGTTTATAGCACCGCTTACTCTAAGATGAAGGGCTATACTTTACTAGCTACATTTCCTGGACATTTTACCATCTTAGACCAAAAGCAGCTCATCCTCACTTATTGACCAAAAAGAGTATAGAGGATCAGGCATCACTAGCAAGAGAACACACAACTTCACTTAGAAACCTGCCTAAAAAATATGTTTTGGCGCTAAAAAATGCCATAATCAGATCTTCGAATTATAGCTTGAAATTTGAGGAAATTGAATATACATATGTGCGATTTTCAAGCTGATCCAAATATTGTAATTTGTTTTGATGACAGGGGAGCGTAGAATTTTATGAATTATTAAGCTTTAGTGTGATTTTAATGGAAAGTTTATGGCAGAAAGTAGGTTAGAAAGATGAGAATTTTTTTATGTGTTACCTTTTAACATCACCAATCACACATATATATAAACACCAAACTATCACACGCATTTAAAGCATGACTGGAACTTACAATCATGTTAAAATACAAAGGCTTTCACATAATAAATAAAATATCAATGAGACATAAGCCTCTTCCTATCTGAAATCAAACCATATGTAAAAGTCCATAAAGGAAGCTATTAAACAAAAAATACAAGAATAGAAAGACAATAGATACGTATGAATGTTGGTATAGATAATACTAGCGCGGGTACCGCACAATACGAACGGCGAGTACCAGTGTGACTATATTGTTGGTCCCCCGAACGAAAGGAAGTACAAAATGTTATCTGGCTAAGCGTTTTTCTAACAAAAAAAAAATCTCTACAATAAGTACCAGTAAGAGTTGAAAAGTGAAAGTGAGTGTATATTGAGAGACTATTTTTACTGTAACAAAAAACATTTGTGTGTAAGAGATATGAATGGTAGTGTGGATTTATATTATGGGATTCGTATACACATTAAATACTCGCAAATATTGATAGTAATGATTTTAAGGCTGTAAACACGTTTTAATAATTAATGAGGCCGTTACAATCATGGATGGAAGCGGTAACTCTTTAAATGATATTGCTTATTCTTTTAAAAAATAAGATTTAAAAATGTTAAACTGTAGACGAAATCAATAAATTATTTTATAACAGTGAGCATCACTACATACTAAAAAGATTTTATTTTACTATAAAACGTAAAGTAGTAGTTAAGTATATTGAACAATTCCCAAACACCACAATAACTCAAATCAAAATATAAAATTTCTAACAATTCGACAAAATAAAACACCAAACGGGTGTACATCATCATCATCAATCATCAATTCAAAACTACAATCACCAAATCACTAACATAACATGATAAAAAAACTAACTAAAAATCTCAGCCGCTTCATCAAAAGTTAAGAGATTCAGGATCACGGATGTTTTGCAGATCAATCATTAATTCATAAGACTCTCATCACTTAAAAAAAATCCAAATCCATCAAACTTTTATTGAAATCACGAAAAAAAAGCCCTTCAACATTCCTTAAAATCACCTTGCAACAATATAACCATGATAGTTATGCAAACATTTAACAAAATCATCCAACTCAAACATGTGAGAAACTAGAAGGGGGGGGAGGAGTGTGGTTGAATATTTACGACGGTTTGTTTTGACTTTTTAAAAGTTAACTTTCAAAAATCAATAGATCCGAGTTGTATACGTTCAATCAAAATCACAATAAAGTAAGCCATAACTAACTAAACTAAAACACATAATCAACAAAAGATAATGTAAAGAGATAAGAAGAAAGAAACAGACCAAACAAGACACCAAGAATTTTATAGTTGGAGTTTTTCGGTTACGAACACCTCTTCGTCCTACACACTCCCCGAGTATCCGACTCTGAGATTCACTATTCCAACAAGCTCCCTTAGAGCGGAGAGAAAACCGTTTAACGTCGCTTACGTGTTTTCCGACACTAAGTAATGCTCTTTCTCGATTATTAGTTTAGTGAAAAGAAAGGAAAAGAAAAGATAAAGAAACAGTAATAGTGAAGATCAAGAGATGATAAGAGTGTTTGGATACATCCTCTATGCGTTAAAAAAGTTAAAGAAACATGAAGTTAAAAGAGTTCAACATTCATGTTTAAGGGAGGATTGTTAGGATTTATGTTTTCCTAACTGTTAGTATCGATAGTACAAATAGTTAGTACTGATAGTTATAGTTAGTACCGACAATACAAAATGTAAGTACTGATCGAATAGTTAGTACTGTTAATAGATAATAGTTAGTACCGTTTATAAGATATGTGTGAGATAATCTAGGAAAAGATATGTATGTGATTTGTAAGTCAGTTAGGGTTTATCCTTAGTCTATAAAAGGATTCCTATTGGCATAGTTAGAGATACGACTTCAAGATATCTCACAGCAAAATCATATCTAGTTAGTTAGTAATCTGTAATCGTTCTAAGCAGATTAATAGAAGTTATTATTCAGTTTTACATTGTTTTTCTTAGTACTTGTGTTGAGATTCCGCATCAACATATAGTATTGATAATCAGTGTTTCTATATAGTCAATTGTATTTATACGTCTTGGCTATCATCCTTAATAGGCTGCAGAGATCTATTCATTAGGGACTCACAAATCGTTTACACGTCGCTTACGTTATTTTCCGACACTAAGCTAAATGTCGAGTCCTAATCTTAGCTAGAACCAATCAACCACTTCATAAGATATACACATTCACAAGATCTACACTATCGGATCTACACAATATCCGAATCACACAAATACACAAGATAAATACAATAGAGGTTTGATACTTAGAAGAAAAGAGGATAGCTCACTAATTAACACTTCGTTTCTTGACGAATACGAGTGTTCTTCTCTTGCACTTGAATGAGAGGGAAGAGATGAGAAGAAGAGATTAGATAACTTGAAACAAGATCTAAGTATGTTAGTGATCAAGAGTTTTAGTAAGAGAAAGAAGGTTTAGAGAGAGAAAGAAAAGACTGAAAAATTTCGTGCAAAGAGGAATATTTTTCTGGTTGGAATAGAGCAGTATTTATAGGCAGGGAATCCCAACGGTCATCTGGTGGCGGTCCTGGCGGTCCCTTATATATAAGGGGGCCGCCACTAGACTTCGCCCCCTTTTTTGTCTTTTTGTGGTGAAGGTTGCATCAGTTATAAAACTTTCCATTTTGGGAGAAAATTTTGAATTTCAAATTTTAAGTTTTTAATAAAACTTTTCTTTTAATTAAAAAATATTTTGTAAATCTATTTTTGAGAAAATACTATTGTAGAATTAAAAGTGAGGATTAAGAGAAAAATATTTTCTTGATCACTAATCATGCTTAATTATTTTGTTTGTTCATACTTTAAGTGATCACTAATCTTAGAAATGGAATTTTACATTTTATAATTTGTAAACGTTTATTTTTATTGTAAATGTTTTTACATTTTGTTATTATCAAAACGTTGAGAGGTCACTAAATAAACTTTTTTAGCATTATTAGTATTAAACATCTCCCATTTTGATGATGACAAAATATAAACTCATTTTAAATAAAATTAAAGATGTCAAATTATTAAATGAGTTATGTTTCATTTCTCCCCCTTTTGTCGAATTCTAATATGAATAATCGTCGAGTGGTTGAAGGAAGGCAAGTAACGACGATTTCAATGACCCCCCCCCTATATGTAAGCTCCCCTTGTTCGGGACAAAGGGATCGATCTTCGATAATTGTTTGTTAACAAAACAAAGTAAAAGTACAAGTGAATAATAATATCTTTAAGTTAAAACATATCTTTAAAACAAAAAGAAGAGTTTCATTCCACCAACAAGAAACTCATACATTAGCACATTCAATTAATACATTCAACATAAAATAAAACTAGAGCTAATAAGAGCTAAGACACATTCATACAACATTTGTATGAATCATTACAATAGAAAGTAGATAATCATAAAGACATAATAAGGCATAGATCTACACTAGTTGATTCTTAAAAGTAGAAGATGCCGTAATCAAAAGATGAAAGAACAATTATTTAGAAAGATTAATCATGTAGGAATGATTAATTAAAGAGGGAAAAAGAAGGGGTTGGTGAACCATGATTTGGAGGGATACGGGTTGGAGGGATAGGACGGGTTAGGAGATAGTGAATGAAGTTGATTTCATTTCTCAAATAATGCAATTGGTGTCTAGAAAACTTACAACAATGACAAAAACTTGAGTGAAATTCAACTTGAGCATGAGAAGGAGGATGAATTTATGGTGGTGGTGGTGAAGGTGGTGCATGAATGTAGGGTGAATCAAGAATGGTAGAAATGTTGTGTAGTTGGTTAATTAATTGATCTCTTAAGGGATTGTAAGATGGTGGTAAAGGAGATTGTAAGTAGACTATTGGAGGAAGAGGAGGTAAGTCATTTTGGGAAGGAGGTGATGATTGTCTAACCGACATCCTTGGTTTTCTAGAGAAGTTGGAATGGTGGTTTGAGCAAGACATTGATAAAGAAGAAGAGAGATTTGAAGGAGATGAAGATGGTGGTGAAGTATGAAAGTTGGGTGATTAAATAATGAGAAGGATTGGATAAAGTGGCAAAGCATGGTTTAGGAAGAAGAGAATGCCAAATATGGTTTAGCCAATCTGGGAAATGACAGCTTGAGGATGTAGGTAGGAGGGTCAAGATACAGAAAAAGAGGTAAACTCGAAATTTTTCTTTCCCTCCTGGTGGCGGTCCCATATCACCTGGCGGTCCCAAATATATTGGGGGGCCGCCGGTATAAGGGGGCCATTTTCTGGGGACAGAAAGATTTCCAGTTTTCTCTTTTTCTTAAGTCTAGTGATTTCAGCTTCTACCAATATTCAAGAATCAACTAGTTCAAGTAATAATATGTAGTTCTATTCTAACATACAAATCATTTAGCAAGTAGTAGCATTTCATCTCATGTCATAATCATAAAATTTGCTAGTCATAGAAAGATGATAGAATGTAGAAGATTATCCAAGTCAAATGCAAATTAAAATTTGCCACTCCTAGTCCTAATAATAGAGAAATATAATGTATTAAACACGAGTGATGATAATAATAATAATAATAATAATAATAATAATAATAATAATAATAATAATAATAGTGTCATAGTGGTTGTGTCAACACGTTCATTTTCGTTTTCCACCCATCATGTTCTTGAGAGCTTGTCCAATTGACCTTAACCCTTCCCGGTGAGCATCTCTTTGTTGAGTTTGACGATTAATAGTTTCGGAGAGATAAGTGTTTAAGTAATGACTTTCATGAGGAGGGTTTTGATGGACTCTAGAGACATTATTTGACGAGGAAGAAATGTTTTGAGACGGAGAGGAAGGATTGGGATGAAAAGATTCGTCATCATTTTCCTCGATGGAATCATCCAATAGATGAGATGACGATGGATGATTTAGAGTGGAGGAGGAGGAGCTAGCATTTGACTCACGAGGTCTTTTCTTGCCCCGATCCGCTCGTGTCTTTCGCTCGTAATGAGGAGCGAGCGGATGCATGGCTCGATCATGTGAGAGATAATGATCAAAGGCTAGCTCAGGAGAGACAGACACGACATGTTTGAATAACCTAGTTAAGAGCATTCCATAAGTCATGGGTATCTTGTTTGAATCGGAGTCTTTTCATTCTTTTAAGAAGAAAAATGACTAGGTTATAAGGGTGGAATGTTCAATGTAAGAAAGCATGTGACAAAAGACAAGCGGACACTATGATCCTTATTGTCCTCCTAGACAAAAAAGTGTTTTCACGAATAATATCAACCCAAGGTTTCGTATGAGTTTGAATTTCTCGGGTTAAAAATTCGTTTTCACCTACGACAATCGTTTTCTTATTTTTGGTGCGAGTCTCTTGACCTTGTTGAGGAATTTGAATAAGAGACTTAATGACTCTTAGAGACGGAGGTTTGGTTTTATAAAGACCTCTACTTGGAACACTTACTGACAAATGGTCAAGAGACCACATTTCGGTGGTAGAGGCTTGACCTTTGAGTGGTATTTTTAGAATTTAACGATTCCTCAGAGTGAGCAGATAATGACTTATTTTGAATGACGAAGTTGACAACCTAATTGCCCTTAGGATTATAGTAAAAGTGAGTGACAATAAAATCAAGAACAAAAACGAGGCTATAATTTATTCGTTAATGTCTAACAAACAAACAAAGCCGATTGACTCAAACTTAGCACGAATATGACTCATATTTTCAAAGTTTGGACTTACAACCCTTCCCTTATGAAAATATCATTTTTCAAGATTTGCCATTGCTTTTAGCAAAGGTTGACTAAACTTATTTGATATTAAGGGTATGTAGTTTCTTGTCTTTTGATGATCTAAACTGGTAGCTCGAGGCATTGTTACCTAGAAGATCATGAACAAGCCCATATATTAATCATTTTTACTTGTTTTTATGTTTTGAGTTAGTGCCTAGTGTGTGCCTATATGTAACAAATGTGGAGTAACAATTAACTCGACCTAAATATAAAATCCTAAGAGTTAACCCAAACACTTCTTAATTTGATTTTTCTCATCCAAACAAGTCAAAAAATACATATTAGTTATGTATCTTGAAATTTGTTCATGAGATCATTATGCATGTGTTTGAAAACGTTTTTGGGTTGGATTAACAATGCATAACAACAATTTTATTTTGTTTCTAACGTGAGTGATTTGAAAATAAAATTGGGATTTTGGTTGGAAATCAATTTTTCAACAAATTCACTAATGTATGCAAATCCAATATTTATGGGAAGCATATTAATTATACATTGTATCCTAGACTTAATTGTACAAAATTGAAAGAAAACACGAAACTCCTCAATTTTAATTTTTTGTGTTCATCATGAACCCTAGACTCAAATTGAAAGAAAATAGATGAAATGACTTACAATTGATGATCTTTGTGATATTAGGATTGATTATTAGTGTTGATTTGATCTTCAATTGATGTTTAGATGGTTGATTTTGAGTTTTGGTGGGTTTTGGGTCGTGTTCGTCGAGTGCAACAGGTAAGGGGGTGTTTGTTTTTCTGTTTAAAAAAATTTTATTTAAGTGTCCCATTTTGTGACTTGCTGGTGGCGGTCCCAAATATATTGGGGGGTCGCCTATATGGGGGCCGCCCTCAGTCAAGGGTTTTTGAACTTGGTTTTTGACATAATTTTCAGAAGCTTGAGCAGGACATTTTAATCTGATTTCGCGAATTCAATATGCTTAAAGTACTTCGGATGAAGTATTTAAGTTGTCACGACACGGAATGAAACACGGACTAGAATTGAGACAGAAGAAAGAGAAGCGGACTAAGATGATTTATGGAATTTGTTCTATCATTCCTAAACCAAGACGTAGATAGTTAAACGATTTACGTTTAAGGGGTTTAGTAAGAATGTCGGCGATGTTGTCGACGGACGGCACTTTTCGATTGAGATATGTCTTTTCGGACATTATTACTAAGAAATTTGGTGAGTATTTCGATATGTTGGTACATGAGAATGTTGCACCGGTTTTTGGCTAAGGTCAATCGCTGTCTGTGTTGTGGCCACATGATGGGACGTAGTCGCGTCGTACGTCGTAGTCGTTGAGATCTTGTTTCATCCATAGTGCTTGTTGGACATGCCTTTTCTGACGCTTACGTATTCGGCTCTCGGCCACGTGGATTATAGCAAGACGCGGTATGTTTCTTCGAGACCAAGGATGTCAAACCAACATCTACGAACGTACAAAATACTGCTGAGTGCTCTTTCGCCGTCCAAATATTCCACGCAATGATCAGCAGTCGGTCATATACCACCGGTTTCTAGCCAGGTCCCCTTCAGCGATACATAATCTAAGTGCGTAGTGCCTTTAATGTATCGTAAAATACGCTTAACCGCTTCAAAGATGAGAGGTTTTGGGAGCCTCTTGGAAGCGGGCACAAAGGCAGACACTAAACATGATATCGGGCCTACTTAACGTTAGGTATAATATCACTACCTATAGGCCTTGTTACTTGGTCTAACCTTTACCGTATCACACGCTTTATCTTTTCGTGATTTTTAGTATCGCGAGGACATGGGGGTTCTCTCATTGGTTTAGGTCGCTTCGAGAACTAAATTTCTTAAGCATTTCTTTAATATACTTAGATTGATTAAAGAAAATATCATCTTCCATTTGTTTTATTTGTAATCCAAGGAAGAAGTTAAGTTCACCCATCATGCTCATCTCGAACTCGTCATGCATGATTGGAAAATTCATCACACATCGTCTTGACTAAGACGATCTGAATATAATGTCATCGACATATATTTGAAACAATGATGAGATGAACTTTCTTTTTATTTTTTGTAAAAAAGAGATGTTAGATCTACCATTCTTATTTTATATTCTATGTTTAATAGGAAGCTTTTAATCTATCATACGAAGCTTTAGAGGCTTACTTAAGACCATATAATGATTTCTTTAATTTATAAACATGATTAGGTTTTTCAAAATCAATGAATCCTGGAGGTTGTGCCCACGTATGACTCTCAATGATAAAACATTCAGGACATACATTTTACCATCCATTGGAATAGTAAAAATCTAAGGCACAAGCTTAAGTAAAAATTATTCTAATGGACTCAAGTCTAGCAACGGAGCTAAGTTTCATCATAATCAATGCCCTCTTGTTGGTTGTAGCCTTGAGCAACTAACCAAGCCTTATTTCGAGAAACAATACCGTTCTCGTCTAACTTATTTCTAAATACTCACTTAGTTCCTATGATTGTCATATTCCTAGGTTGAGGAACTAACTCCCAAACGTCGTTAGCAATGAATTGATTTAATTATTCTTGCATGGCAACTATCCAACTTTTATCTCCTATGTGTCATTCCATTCTTAGGTTTATTGTTGATATAAAACAAAGAAGATACTTAGGTTTTGGGCTTGTGATTCTAAGGTTCTTTGGTTAAGGTTTCCTATGACATTTTTAATGCGGTTGTTCCTAGATTCCTTAATGTTGATTTTTCATCACTCTAATAGTTTATCCACAATGTCGTTTTCTAGTTTTCCTGTCGGTGACTTAATGCATCATCTTCATCTTAAGTCATCATCTACCAAGAGTGATGTCTTAGATGGTGGAGGAGTTTCATCGAATATCACGTTTAGTGATTCTTCGACTTTCCTAGTGTGTTTGTTTAGGATGATATAGGCTTTACTAATTGTTGACAAAATATAATGCCTAAAAACATTATTAATATTTTTCACGTCTTTACGTTTTGATAATCACAAAATATAAAAACGTTCAATGTAAAATTAAACGTAAACAAGTAATTAGTAGTAAATTTTCATTTCGATAATTATATCACTTAAAGGTATGAATAAATAAATGCTTAATGCATTTTATGATCAAAGGAAATTTTTATTCAACCTTAAACTTTTATAAAATGTTGTAAACATTTTTATAAACATTACAAAACATTTTTTACAATTAAAAGAAATGTTTTATTCAAAATAAACATTTTGAAATTCAAATTTTCGGACCTAAAACGGCTAGAAAAGTTCCAGAAAATTCCCCCTACACAAAAGACAAACTGGGGAGGCCCTAGTCTAGGGCGGCCCCCTTAAATACACGGGCGGCCCCCTTAATTTTAAGGGGACCGCCCACCTATTTAAGGGGACCGCCCCTAGGTAGACGCTCCTCCAGTTTGTCCTATAAATACTGGACTTTTCCCCACTATTTTCTCACCTTTTGCACTCATTCTTTATGGCCCAAAACAGCCCACATATCCTCTCTAAAATCCTTTGATCATTTAATCATAAAGCTTTGTTTCCAAGTGATCCAAGCTTAATTCCTCAAGTGCAAGAGAAGAATACTTCTATCATCAAGTGAAGAAGTATTACACATTTGTGTGTTGTTGCAATCTTATTGCATTCATATCATAACTTGTAAATCTTTTGTAAATCTTGTATAGTTGTGTAGTTGCTAGATCTTGGCGATCTTTGTAAGTATAGTTAGATCGTGGTGATCTTACCAAGTAGTGCTAGATAGTTGTGATATAAGTAGTGTTGTGAAGAAGTCTTGAAGTTGTAAAGAAGTCGTGAAGTTGTGAAGTCGTGAACAAGTCGTGAAGTTGTGTTGTGATAGATTGGTTCTAGCTAAGATTAGAACTCGACATTTAGCTTTGTGTCGTAAATCGGTGTAAGCAACGTTGTGTACGGTTTTCTCCGCCATAAGGGAGCTTGTTGACATAGTGAAGAAAACTCTCGAGTTAGGTGCTCGGGGAGTGGAGTAGGGCGAAGAGGTGCTTCGTTGCCGAACCACTATAAATCCCCGCGTTGTGGTTTGATTGTTCTTACTCTTATCTCTTGTCTTGCATTACTTTCTCATACTATCTTATTAATTGTTTAGATAGGTATATTGTTTATATTGTGCAAGTATTGAATTCACATAAAGTCGAATCTAAAATTTTTACAAACACTTTAAAACCTTAAATTAAAAAGCGGTAAACTATTCAACCCCCCTTCTAGTTTTCACAATTGGTATAAGAGCCACGCTAAACAGATTTTTAAAATAATATTGTATTTTAAAAACATGATCGATTATGGAATCCGGAAAAATATTTAGAAGGGCATTCTTTGCATAGACCACAATATTTGAAGTGATTGGATTATTTATTGGAAAAATAAATTCGAAAACTTTATGAGAAAATCAAAAGATCTAGATCATTGGCATGTTATTACGATGGTGGATTTTCTCCTATTTAAAATATTCCCGAAAACTAAAAAAGGATGAAGTTGTACACTTTTCTAACAAATGATGTCTTAAAAAAGAAATTGTAAAATAATAAAAGCTAAAATGGTATTATAATGTCTATGCACATGAAAAGAATACAAAAGCATATTTATGTGCCAAACGCAAAAAGAAATTTGGGATACTTTGTTAATCACTATCAAGTAATATTACATGTCAAAGCTAAACAATAGATCTTTCTTGTTCAACTATGAACAATTTACGCTTTCGAAAGAGGAATCAATAGATAATGCCTTTTCAAAATTTAACACTATTCATTACTAGTCTAAAGAATTGATGAAGGTTTTTCTAGCAAGAATTATGTTAGGAAGTTTTTTTTAGGGCATTACATCAAAAATGGCGCGCAAAAGTCACGACGATTGAAGATTCAGAGATCTAACAACTTACATCTTGAGAACTTATTGGAAACTTGAAAGTTTATGAAGAGGTAATAAAGAAAGATTCAAACGGTCAAAGGCAAAAAAAGGACACAAAGTAGATCTCTTGCATAAAGGTGAAAAAGGAAGTAAGTGATAAGATAGCTCAAGCTCTGATGTGAAGACGAAGCGTATGCTATGGCGGGGGACGTAAAGAATTCAAGAAATTCTTCAGTGACGAGGAAGATTTGTAAGAAAACCACGAGGCGATAGAAATAGACATCAAAGAAGTAGAATTGATGGTTATGGTAAAAGTGAAAGAAAAATGTTTTAGATGTGGTGATCCAAATACTCATTTGGTGAATGTTCAAAGCCGCAAAGAAAACGATCAAGGAGCATTTATTGATGAGATGGTGCGATAATGAGGTCTATGAAATGGAAAAGGACTAAAGATGAAACTTGTCTCGTAGCTCAAGAGGCCGATGAAATATGCCTAGGAATAAACTTGGAACCGATGAGTGGATTAAAGATAGTGGATGCTCAAAACACTATGACGGTAATCAAAGTTGTTTTCTTCATACAAAGCATACAATGGAGGAAACGTAATCTTTGGAGCAACTTGCGCGGTAAAATCATTGGCAAAGTATCGATTATCTCAAGACTCTTATATGATTGAAATCGTTGAAGCACATAGATAACTTAACATTATAACTTGCTTAGTGTAAGGGTCAAATATGTGATAACAAGTGCAAAGTATATTTACGAACTATGATAGCGAAATAATCAAAGACAAAGTGGTTATAGATAAAGGAATTTGGAAAGGAGGGAATATATAATGAAACTAGGGAAATAAACGGAAGGGACAAAATATGCCTTGCACAGTAGACGGAGCTCCACACTATGGCATAGGACGATTAGTCACGCTATTTGCCAATTATTTCAATCATTAGATCTATAGAATTAGTTAGAAACCTACCCAACTAAAATACGACCGACATTTTGTGATCTTGCCAAATTGGAAAACAAGCTCATGCACGTCACAAGGCCTAAAAATATAGTTTCAACTACTAGATGTTTAGAAATACTTCAAATGGTTTTGTTTGGCCTCCGCACTACGAAGTTATGGAGGGAATCGTTATACCTTAGTAATCGTAGATGACTATTCTCGATTCACATGGACTAGATTTTTAGCAAATAAAACCGAAGCCTTCAAAAAATTCAAAATATTTAGCAAAATGATCCAAAACAAATTAGGATGTTCCATTGTATCAATTAGAACGGATCATGGTCGGGAATTTGATAATGAAGTACAATTCAGAAACTATTGTGATTTAAATGGGATATCTCACAATTTTTTCGCTCCTCGTACTCCACAATCAAATGGGGTAGTAGAAAGAAAAAATCGCACTCTACAAGAAATGAGTAGAACCATGTTAAACGAACAATCCATTCCTCAAAAATTTTGGTGTAATGCGGTTGATACGTCAACCTATATAATTAATAGAGTTTCCATTAGACGTATTTTAGGAAAAACTCCATACGAGTTGTTAAGAGGTAGGAAACCAAACCTTAACTATTTTAGAGTATTCAGAAGTAAATGTTTTATTCTTAATACAAAAGATTACCTCACCAAGTTCGACCCAAAGTCATACGAAGGTGTCTTCCTAGGATATTCGCAAAATAGTAAAGCTTACATAATACTTAACAAACAAACAATGAAAGTTGAAGAGTCATTAAATGTAACTTTCGATGAAACTCCTCCCCCGCCTAAAACATCACCATTGGAAGATGATGAGTTAGTCGAAGAAGAAGCTATTGAGGTTAGTAAAACAAAACCCATAGGCAATGATCTTGAAGATAATCAAATTGTAAATATTAAAGAATCTAAAAATCATCCCCTAGAAAACATTATTGGTAATCTAAATCAAAGAACTCTTAGGTCGCAAGCTCAAGACAAAAGCAATTTCTTTTGCTTTATTTCCACATTAGAACCTAAAAATATAAATGAGGCATTAAAAGATGAAAATTGGGTAATGGCCATGCAAGAGGAACTAAACCAATTTAAAACAAATGATGTTTGGGAACTAGTCCCAAATCCCATGGATATGACCATCATAGGAACAAAATGGGTATATAGAAATAAACTCGATGAAAATGGTGTCATAACTAGAAACAAAGCTAGGTTAGTCGCCCAAGGTTATAATCAACAAGAAGGAATTGATTATGACGAAACATTTGCACTGTCGTAGAGACTAGAGTCCATAAGAATACTTTTGGCTTATGCTTGCGCACTAGACTTTAAGTTATACCAAATGGATGTGAAGAGTGCATTCCTTAACGGTTTTATCAATGAGGAGGTTTACGTGGCACAACCTTCGGGATTCATTGACTTCGTAAAACCTAATTATGTCTATAAACTTAAGAAAGCTCTTTATGGTCTAAAACAAGCCCCAAAAGCTTGGTACGATCGATTAAAAGCCTTTCTTATTAACTAATTACCCTATGAGGAATGGTAGATACAACTCTACACTTAAAAGAATGACCTCCATATCTTTTTGTACTAAATATATGTTGATGGAATTATATTGGATAAACTTGTCAAGAAATGTGTGAGGACTTTACAAGATCATGATGATGAGTTCGAACATGAGTAGATGGGGGAACGAAAATTACTTCTTAGGATTACATCAAATAAACACAATTATGATGAATATTTTTTAATCAATCAAAATATATTAAGGAAATGCTTAAGAAATTTGGAGTAGAAGACTCTAAGCCAACAAAAAACCCCTATGTCTACGGAAACCAAAGTCACGAGTGACGAATAAAGTGAGTCCGTAGATAATACCAAATATAGAGGCATGATAGGTAGTTTATTATACTTAATGGCAAGTAGACCGATATCATGTTTAGTGTTTGCTTTGCGCCGCTTCAAGAGGATCCCAAAACTCTCACTAGAGCAGTTAAAAGTATCTTTCCGATTACATTAAAGGCACTACGCATTTAGGATTATGGTATCTTAAGGGATCCGGAATAGAAACAATAGTGTACGCGGATTCGAATCATGCGGGAGATTACGTAGATCGCAAGAGCACTAGTGAAGTTTGTTCGTTTTGGGTGTTTGTCTAATCTTGGTTTTTGAAGAAGCAAACCGCTCTTGCCATCTCCACAACCGAAGCAGAATACGTAAGCGCCGGAAAGGCATGTCAACAAGCTCTATGGATGAAACAAGCTCTCATAGACTATGGCGTTAGGTTAGATGACATTCCAATAATGTGTGATAACAAAGGGGCTATAGACTTAAGTAAGAATCCCGTTCAACACTCACGAACAAAACACATTGAGATTTCGCCCATACTTCCTTGCAATAATGTTCAAAAAGGAAATATCTTTATAGAAAAGGTCTCATCGGAAGACAATATAGCCGATATTTTAACTAAACCACTTAAATGTGAGCCTTTTAACTACTTACGTCTAAGTCTAGGAATGATGGAACAAATTGATTAAATTTTCGGCATAATAAAGAAATGATAATCATCAATGAACCATTTGTCAAAAAATCTGAGAATTTTTTTTAACAGGGGGTGGCCCCCTTAATTCATAAAGGACATCCCCCTTAATTTTAAGGGGACCACCCAGACTTTAAGGGGACCACCCACCTGACTGATAATTTTTTTTCTCTGTGTCTAGGTTTCTATTTTACACAAAATCACAAGATTAGGAAAAGTCTATAAGCAAACTTTTACAAATTCTCCTATCCAAATGCATATCTCATTATGCATATGTACAATAATCCCAATCTATTATTTTCCAAAAAGTCTTTTTCACAACTAGAAGCACATGAAAATCAATTTTCACATATTATTGAGATATGCTAAAATCATTTTTCACATATGCATAATGTTCTCTTACTTGTTGTCAAAAGTATATAATGTAATACATATTTTCGACAATCTTGGTTGAGCAAAATTAAATCAAAGAGCACTTGGATTATTTCTTAGATTTTACAAGTCTTAGTGTCGAAATAATCGCTACTCCACATTTGTCGCACTTAGGCACACACTAGGATTTGCACAAAAGTTTGGTTCTTTTTTTAACTTAACCCCCTTATCAAGGAAAATTCTTTGTGTATTATATCTAGTTACTATTTCATATGTTCTTCACCCTTATGATCTTCAATTCATATATGAGTATATGCCAAAATTATGTGAAATAGGTTATCCTACATTCTAGTCTCATACTTATGTTAAATGTTGAATGCTTAAGTGTTATGTGCTTAAAATCTTAATTGCCCATAAAGGATTGGACTTGCTGCAAATTAACCACCAAAACAGAAACCCTCATACAAAATTTTGAGAAAAATCAAATTTTTAGAAATCTGGGAAATGCCAGTAGGCGGCTCCCTTAATTCATAAAGGGCGGCCCTCTTAATTTTAAGGGTACCGACCCTTAATTAAGGGGACCGGCCTAGGCATAATGGTAAACTGTATTTTCACTCCCTTTAACCAAATACCTCTAGATTAGCTTCTGTTTCCCTAAATTCATAAAATTCGTGGCTTTGATCTTTAAAATGTTCATTCTTCCAAATTAAACCTTTCCTCCCCTATAAATAATTCTCATCCATCTCATCACAATCTCCTCACCAATGACATCTCCTACAACACCCAATCCAAACCATCAAGTGTAGCAAAATGAACGTGAAACCCATTTAGAAGAGAAACTAACCCTTGTAACACATCTATTGGCTCAATGTAAACTTACATCACCCAAATGGCCAAAACCACTCACTCCTCTCATCAACCATCCTTTTTTTTCAAGAAACAATCACCTCAATCAAGCATTACGCTAAATCCCTACATTCAAGAACACTACCATATACCACAAGTGTCTCCTCTTCATTTTCATCACGCCCATCAATTTCAATGTTACTCACAACTTAAACCTTCATCTCAAAGTGACAACCCAAATAAACTCCTTACTTAAGACACTCCACGCTCACAATAAGTTATCTCACATCCTCTACTTCCATCTCACCCATCAACTCACATGAAACTCACACTCAAGTTCCACCTCAAAGTGACAACCAAACTCAACACACATCACCTCCATCTCCAAGTAGAGAAAGCCTAGTTGATGACATTAATCAACTACAAGACCTATCAAACCTCTTAGCCATGCATCTCTCTAAACAACAAACCAACATTCCCTCATCACGTATCCCAAACCACTACCACACTCTCAACATGGAACCAAGTTGAAAAACCTTGTTGGTATTGCCCTGGTTGCATCTGTCACCCAAAAACAATTCCTTGCTTTAGTGAGGATATTCAATTGGGATTGAATTTCTTCCTCACTCGACCACATTCCCACCTCTTAGAGTTCAATGGAGACTCCCTTCCAAAACCTCATCCGCTCCAAACTCTCCATCAACAACAACTAACTTCGTAATATGCCTATAAATAATCGTCAAACCCTTTTGTGTCGCAAGCAAGTCAAAAATCTTCAGGCTATTTAGGATTTCTTTTAGATGTATTATACTGTTTAAAGCATTATTTGTTTTTTATTTATGTATGCTTGTGGGTTGTTCATACACATTGTCCTAAATGCATGAAGGCTTATTTTTCTTTGATGTATGGCTTGCACTTGTCATAATTTTTCTTCCTTCTGCTACATGTTAAGACATTATTTGTATTGTTCCTAACTCGTTTTTGGTACCCTTCGAACGTGGGGGAGCACACATCACGTGGGAGAAAGTATTAGATTTTACTAGCAATTCTCGATGATGCCTTTTTGATTCTACAAAAAGGGGGAGAAATGACATAAAACTCACTAAATACTTGTTTAAAAATAATTTTACATTTAATGAGTTTAAATTTTGTAATCATCAAAAAGGGGGAGATTGTTGATAGAAATAATGCCTAAAAACATTATTAATATTTTTCACATCTTTACGTTTTGATAATCACAAAATATAAAAACGTTCAATGTAAAATTAAACGTAAACAAGTAATTAGTAGTAAATTTTCATTTCGAAAATTATATCACTTAAAGGTATGAATAAATAAATGCTTAATGCATTTTATGATCAAAGAAAATTTTTATTCAAACCTCACACTTTTATAAAATGTTGTAAACATTTTTATAAACATTACAAAACATTTTCTACAATTAAAAGAAATGTTTTATTCAAAATAAACATTTTGAAATTCAAATTTTCGGACCTAAAACGGCTAGAAAAGTTTTAGAAAATTCCCCCTACACAAAAGACAAACTGGGGAGCCCCTAGTCTAGGGCGGCCCCCTTAAATACACGGGCGGCCCCCTTAATTTTAAGGGGACCGCCCATAGACTGACGCTCCTCCAGATTGTCCTATAAATACTGGACTTTTCCCCACTATTTTCTCACCTTTTGCACTCATTCTTTCTGATCTAAAACAGCCCACACATCTCATTAAAATCCTTTGATCATCTAATCATAAAGCTTTGTTTCCAAGTGATCCAAGCTCAATTCCTCAAGTGCAAGAGAAGAATACTTCCATCATCAAGTGAAGAAGTATTACACCTCAAGTGTGTATTGCAATCTTGTTGCATCCATATCATAACTTGTAAATAACGTGTATATCTTGTAAAGTTGTGTAGTTGTTAGGTTTTGGTGATCATAGGAAGTTTAGTTAGATCGTGGTGATCGTAAAGAGTTTAGATAGATCGGGGTGATCGTGTTAGTGTCTTGGTGAAGTAAAGTCTTGATAGTGCGGTTAGTATTTTAGTCCTCAAAATACAAAAGGTGTGGTAGATTGGTTCTAGCTAGGATTAGAACTCGACATTTGGCTTAGTGTCGGAAATCGGTGTAAGCTTAGTTGTGTACGGTTTTCTCCGCCTAAAGGGAGCTTGTTGACATAGTGAAGAAAACTCTCGAGTTTGGTGCTCGAGGAGTGGAGTAGGGCGAAGAGGTGCTTCGTTACCGAACCACTATAAATCCTTGTGTTGTGGTTTGATCTTTCTTACTCTTATCTCTTGTCTTGCATATTCATTTCATATCTTGTTATCACTTATTTATTTAGTTCTATTGTTCATATTGTGTAAATATTGAATTCACATAAAGTCGAATCTAAGTTTTTATAAACAAACCATACATTAAATTAAAAAGCGGTAAACTATTCAACCCCCCTTCTAATTTTCCACAATTGGTATCAAGAGCCAGGTCAAACAAGATTTTAAAATAAACTGTATTTTAAAACATGAATCGATCTATGGAACCAGAAAAATATTTAGAAGGGCAATTTATGCAAAGACCACCACTATTTGAAAGTGATGGATTTTATTTATTAGAAAAATAGATTCGAAACTTATGTGAAATCAAAAGATCTAAATCTTTGGCATGTTATTACCTATGGTGATTTTCCTCCCATTCAAAATAATCCCTAAACTAAAAAGGATGAAATTGTTACATTTGATAAACAAAGCGATGATCTTAAAAAGAAACTTGCTAAAAATAATGAAGCTAAAATGGTAATTTATAATGCTTTGCCACGTAAAGTATACGAAAGAATTTTTATGTGTAAAACCGCAAAAGAAAATTGGGATACTTTATTAATCACTCACCAATGTAATAGTCAAGTCAAAGATAATAAAATAGATCTTCTTGTTCAACAATATGAACAATTTACGATTCCAGAAGAGGAATCGATAGATAATGGATCTGCTAGATTTAACATTATTATTACTAGTCTAAAAGCACTTGATGAAGGTTTTTCTAGCAAGAATTATGTTAGGAAACTTCATAGGGCACTTCATCCTAAATGGCGCGCAAAGGTTACGGCTATTGAAGAATCGAAAGATTTGTCATCATTGGAAACTTGAAAGTTTATGAAGTGATAATAAAGAAAGATTCTGAAATGGTCAAAGGCAAAAGAGAACAAAGTAGATCTCTTGCCTTGAAGGCTAAAAAGGAATCTAGTGATGAAGATAGCTCGACCTTCGAAAGTGAAGACGAAGAATACGCCATGGCCGTGAGAGAATCAAGAAATTCTTCAAAAGACGAGGAAGATTGGTAAGAAAACTACAACATGAAAGAAAGCCATTTCAAAGAAGTAGAGACGACAAAAATGGTAAAAATGAAAGAAAATTCTTTAGATGTGGATATTCAAATCATCTCATCAGAGAGTGTCCAAAGTCGTCAAGAAACAATAATCAAAGAGCTTTCATTGGAGGAGCGTGGAGTGATAGTGGTGAAGATGAGGAAGAAAAGAATAAAGACGAAACTTGTCTTGTAGCTCAAGCGTCTAACGAGAAATGCTTAGGAATTAATTTGGATCCCGATGAATGGATTAAAGATAGCGGATGCTCAAAACACATGACGGGGAACCGGAGGCTATTTTCTACATACCAAGCATACAACGGAGGTAACGTTATCTTTGGAAGTAATTTGCGTGGTAACATCATAGGCAAAGGTACGATTTCTCATGACTCTCTAATTATTGAAAATGTTGAGCATGTAGATAAACTAAAATTTAACTTGCTTAGTATTGGTCAAATATGTGATAATAAGTGCAAAGTAATATTTACCAAACACGATAGCAAAATAATCAAAGACGAAAAAGTCATAAGAAATGGAATTATAAAAATAGGTTTATATGTAATGAAACTAGGAAATAAACCAGAAGATAAAATATGTCTTAGAACCTTAGATGAAAACTCTACCTTGTAGCATAGGAGATTAAGTCACGCAAATATGCAATTAATTCAATCTCTAGCATCTAAGGAGTTGGTTAGAAATCTACCTAAGCTTAAATTTGACTGACATTTTTGTGACGCTTGCAAAATTGGAAAGCAAGCTCATGCTAGTCACAAAGCCAAAAATATGGTATCAACAACTAGATGCTTAGAATTATTACACATGGAATTATTTGGCCCTTCCGCCATACGAAGCTATGGGGGGAATCGTTATACCTTAGTAATTGTAGATGACTATTCTCGATATACATGGACTAGATTTTTAGGAAATAAAACCGAAGCTTTCAAAGAGTTTGAAATATTTAGTAAAATGATTCAAAATAAATTAGGATGTTCCATAGTATCAACTAAAACGGATCATGGTCGGGAATTTGATAATGAAGTACAATTCGGAAACTATTGTGATTTGAATAGGATTTCTCACAATTTCTCCGCTCCTTGTACTCCACAATCAAATGGGATAGTAGAAAGAAAGAATCGCACTCTACAAGAAATAAGTAGGACTATGTTGAATGAACAATCCATTCCACAAAATTTTTGGTGTAACGCGGTCGATACATCAACCTATATAATTAATAGAATTTCCATTAGACATATTTTAGGAAAAACCCCATACGAGTTGTTAAAAGGTAGAAAACCAAACCCTAACCATTTCAAAGTATTTGGAAGCAAATGAGTCATTCTTAATACAAAAGATTACCTCACCAAGTTCGACTCAGAGTCCTACAAA